>JAUZNK010080011.1:0-13288 GCA_035046665.1 Euphysa ruthae | reverse complement strand
TGTCTACATTTGTTTATAACTTAACTCTTATTTAGATGTCTACATTTGTTTATAACTTAACTCTTATTTAGATGTCTGCATTTGGGGACAGACTCATTCTTTTTATTTAACATAATTTTTGTTGTTGAGATTTTTAATAATGTAAAGCTTTACTGTGATACAAAGGTTATTTGAATTATTTGAATTTATAAATAAGTGATATTTTTGAAAAACTGGAAGACCAACACATGAAGGAAAAACGTTGCGTTAAGATTAAATGACAGGGTGGCCACTCACTTTAAATTTAGGAATTTTAGGAGAATTTGAGAGTTTTTTATAATATCAATTTATTCCGTACATATAAAACCACCAAAAATAACACTGTACTGGATTAAGCTACGTAATTTATATTCATTAATATCAACCATGTTAGGGATTGAATTCACTCTTAAACTTCTTTGTTTTTCTTTATAAACTTGATAGAATCTGATTCATACATTCATAAAGTACAATAACAAACCCACATCATAGTATGTCTGCAATATAATTATAAAAATATAATTATATAATTATCAAATAACAGTTAATTTCTATTTAAACATTTAAAAAACACCTGAATCTTAAACACTAAACAGAGTACACAGAAGAACTTGCTTTTAAAAATGAGGCTATGCATATTTTAAAAATTTAGTTAGCAAAAGCCAGGCTAACCCACATAATTTTTCAGAACTTATCTCCATAATATCGATCAGTTAATAAAATAAAATAGAATACATATCAAATAAAAATAAAATATATTTTACTTTATATATATTTACATTTTGAAAAAACACAACAAGTAAAAATATTAAGCTTGTGTATATTGGATCAATTCTAACTAATTTCTGTCACATAGGAAATTAGATTTTACAAGTTTGATAAAATAATAGTATTTAACCCTATTAAATAATCATTATAACACCCTAACTGCTTTTTCTTTGAAATATAGATAAAGATAGAAAATGAGTCTAACGTAATAACTACGCATATTTAATGCGTATCCAAGGTAATGACAAGACAGTTAAACCAAAAATTTTATTATGGCATTGTAGTCAAGATAGATAGATAATCCTTCCATCTTAATCAATCCTTCTCTCAGAATCAAGTGGACAAAAATATCATGTGCCAACATTCCACAGTACTTTTTTACAATTTTTATTTTTAAAAAAAGTTCTGGAAATCATCAACAATCACAAAAATATCTGGAAATCCGGGAATATCCATCCTTAGCGATTTAGTAAATGCAGAACAAGGCCTAATATCATGTCATTCATGATTAACAGCATTATCACAAGTGATAAGCCAAAGGAGAGCTTGAGAAGACAATACCATATGTAGAGGAAGAAGTATATGCATTTTTTATCAAACAGTTTTATTTCTAAAATTGCATCCAAATTGCATTGTACTGACAGTATTTTTTACTATCTTATAGTTACAGCATAAAAAGTTACTAGATTTATTTCTAGATTAAAATAATCAAAAACGAGCGCATATGACAATCAAGCATAGGTGTCACTACTGAGATTAAGAAAATTGTTATAAAAGTACTCATAAACAGATTATATGTTCATGTTTCTGACATATACCATAATATATTAGTAATTTGCAGGACTGGAAACAGATTTTGTCATCAAAACTTCAAATTTTCACCAAATTGTTTATGCAAAGTTCTCGCCCCTGGGACAATTGTTTGAAATTACCAACATTAAGTATTTTCATATCATATCAATAAAAAATAAATTTGCAAACAGTTCGACAAAGACAGTCTTGAACTGCAAATAAGCATCAAATAACAAGAATCTAAGCCAATCAAAAATTGTCACAGACTAATTTTGATTATGCATCATGGAATTTATAACACAAGCAATGTATATATTTACATTCAGAGCTCTATAAAAATTTCTCACCCAGGTATTCTGTAGATTCCAACATCTTTTAAACCACGTCTTTCAATTTCATCAATACAGTTGCGCTAATAAAAAAAAAAAAAAAAAAAAAAAAAAAAAAAAAAAAAAAAAAAAAAAAAAAAAAAACTTAAAAGTATTTTTCTTAAAAATTAAAGAATCATATTTCAGACCAAATTTCCTATTCTTTAATAATTTGTTAGAATTGGAAAGAATTTCTTCACAAAAGACAAAATTGTCAAAAACAACATATCATATTCCTCATAAATTATTCTTCCGTATAATATATTATGCTGTATAGTATATTATATAGTATATTATACTGGTGAGCTTAAATGCATAATTATTAATTAAATCAGAGAACACCAAGACACAATAGAAAATCCTGATAAAAAAGACAACACATTCGATTGAGGTAATCTATAAAAGACACTGAACCAAGCCTAATCTAGTACAATAAACCCAATTATATCAACTGTATATCATACAAATATGCCAAAATTTGGTATCCTCGTACCGGCAAAAAACAACCTTCTAAAGATCGTATGCACGATTTTCTATTAAAGTCAACACAAAATGACTAATTGCTCAAAATGACCATTACAATTCACAAAAGTATAAAGTAAATTAACTACAGCTGCATTTAGAAATATTTTTGATCCTACTATAATCTAATGGCTGTCCACAACAGTATGTAAAATTATAAATAACTAATTCTAACCCAAATGAAATTATCTTCGATTTTACTAAAATCTAATCACTATCCATTAAAACATTAAAACTACCACCAATCCCTAAGGAAGTTTTTTTTGGATCCTACTAAAATCTATATAAACTATATATTTAACTCATGACTTTTAACTCATGTTATTTAAATGTTAACTATGTACCATTATTTTATTGACTAAATATTCTTGAACTTTGATTCTAACTATTTTGTGCACTAAAAGGCTCCCTTTCATTATTTAAATTGTTATAAATCAGTCACTTTCTGCAAGGCCAAAAGCCGCTATTGGACAGAAAGGTAAAACAAGAGATAAAGATAAAGCAGGTCTTACAAAAACTTAGAGATATTGGACGATATTAGACTTTAAGGATTGAAGATCATATTCCAAAGGGAAGCAGTTAGAAGGCAGAGAATTCCACGTTAAAGAATGTGTAGCAGATGAAAGCTTTGTGGTCCTTGAGAAATTCTTAAATGAAAGTGTTACTCCTTTCAAATCACTAAAACAGTGTCCATGGAAATACTTATAGAACAGTGACGATGAGGATACATTTCTAATGATTGATTCAAAATTTTAAGAAAAATCAGGACTAACAAGTTTGAGTATCCGTTTAAGAATTTGGTCAAAGATTCAGTGAGAATTAGGCCTTACAATCGAATCTGCGCGGATTCAGTGAGTTCAGTATAATTCCTCAGAACAGATGGAAGAAAAAGTGCCCTAGAGCAGTTTATGAAAAGAAGCTCGGTTTTTGGAACATCAAATTATTTGAGCCATTTCTCATACCATTCAACAATAGTGCAAGATCACCTTCCAAATCAGCTGCCATTTCAACCTTATCAAAAGCATTCTTTGTCTTCCCTAAGGATGAGTACAAAGTAGTATCCTCTGCATATATAGCAAGCTTGCAAAGAATACTATCAGGCAAGCTATTAATGAAAATTAGAAAAAGGGTAGGTCCCAGAACAGAACCTTGTGGGACAACAGAATTTACTGAACAATATTTCGAAAAGTGACCATTGAAGGCCACCTCGATCTCTCCGCCTGACAAAAGAAACTTAATGGTATTCAAAACTTTTCCGGAGATACCATGACTTAATTTTATGTCTAGCATGCCACACTCTTATACAGTCATTGTTGGCACTGGTAAAAAGTTGTCTGTTCTCTACAAAACCTGTGTGATGAAGAAAATAATGGTTTCGATGAGCAATTGCTGGAGAAAGCCACAGGGTAGAGAGAGGTTTCACTTAATATTTCTGAGAGGGAATATAGGCATCAATGCCAACATGAAGCCAAAAAGTAATTTACTATAGATAGGTCACTCATATGAAAAGGTGAGGTTAAAGTCAATGTTAAAAACTGCATGGTCAGGGTTTCCTAAAGGAATAGAGATCAATATTTTTACAGATGGTTGATGATACTGCAGGACTGTGTGGAAGGAGTATGATATAAGATAACTGGTTGATCATAAGAGATAGAAGTAAATAGATGAACAATTCATTGGTGTTTTCATGAGAGATTTACCAAGCTATAGGAAATTGTCACAAACAAAGATGTCAAACAAGGAAGTCAAAAAACGAGTTCTTGCAACTGATAGCAAGGTAACCAGGTACAATAAAGCCAGACAAACTTATAGAAGAATAAAGATTACTGCGAAGACCACTAATGTTTGTGAACAAAAGAAATACAAGTTTGGGTGATGTTTCCTAGCCTGATTTAGGTTTATTGGTAATTATCATAATATAACATTGGTTTAAAAGTCCTACTTTCAGATCACATCATTATTTTGCCTACCAATTATGAACATGTTGCCTTAGCAAAAGCAGTGTTTTGACTTCAGAAAAGCGAGCTGCTACAGATACAGCTGCAATGTCACTTATCAAATTTGATGGAGCTAGTATGCTACTAGTATGCAATGTAGCAATCAGGAAACTACTATCCTAGTGCCCTCAACAGAGACAAATAGCAGGCATTAAATCAATATGAGCATCATAAACTCATAAGACCAACACAAAGACAGTAAGATGATTGCGTTTCTTTACCCTAGAGCAGATATGGCAACCCAAGGCTGGATAGGTCTTCCTCCCCATGAGGCAAGACTGACCAAGCTGGATGCTGGTATTTATGTCTTGAAGTTCTTTATCTAATGTTTTCATATGCTACTCCAGTAATAGAAACAATTACCTTTAATCTTGTAATTGCTGTTGATAACAAATTGATAAGGTTGACATTGACAATTCAGATTGACAAAGTTGTTTAAGGCTTACAACTGAAACTTTTAACAGGTAAGTGCCTAAACCCTTACGCTTTAACACCGTACATTTCAAGATGGAGTTTTCGTATCACCGTTTTCTGGCAGCAATGATATGCTTGGGAAAATTCCAAGTCTTGTTCATGTCAAGAACCCACAAGGCAAGTGATTTATTTAGTGAAAGTTATTTTAGATATTCAGAGATTCCAAACTCTAATCAGTAAAAGAACTTGGGTGAGAAAAAAACCCATGGTAAAAAGACTCTTACATTACTATAAATAGGTTGATATCTAGCTGTAAAAAACTTAATGATTAGACTGTCTGATAATGTATACCATTTTCCTGGTACTGCTAGCTGCAAAAACAAAACAACCATAGTGATGATGATAATGAAAATATCTAAGTGGGAAAATATGATTAAGCGCAGTTGAACTATGATGAAATATGAAAGGAGGCAAAATAAGTCATGAATAACCAGACATGTATGCTTACAGTTAAAATTGACATGAAAAGGGAAATCGAATCAATGTAAGGAATAAATGAAGGAAGTCTTAACATGGTGGTGGTGGTTGTACATAATTTGGTAATATAGATCAGGTTTTGGGTCCATAATAACACACTAAGTTTCAGTGATAAGTAGAGTTATTTGAACTAGCATGATTGTTGATTATGGGTAATGAAATATAAATGCATTGAATCACAAAATCGCATGTCATCACTTTGATTTCCACATTTCTGTTTCAACGCTCCTGGTAACAGACTAAAAATAAAACTTTTACATTGTTTGTTCATTTCCCTTATTAATTTAACAGAAATTTCATCAGTGATCTAACTGGATCTGCCAACATTATTTGTTTCAATTAATAAAATAATAATTTTCTTAACTCTTGTCTGCTTTTCTGATGAAAGTGAGCCCATAGATTAACATAAATAAAAAAATTGATTTAAAAAAATCACCATTTAAACCAATTTAATTTTTCTAAGTATCTTATTATGTCATTTATTGCGAGGATTTATCCAGGACAGATTAAAACAAACGTTTTGATATGTCTTGGAAATTTGAATATGGTAATCATAAAACACCATAAATACAAACATGTTAGTAGAAACCATGTTTAGCTAGTAATTTTTTTATTTATTTATGCAGAAACTAGATTTTTAACACTAAAAAGTAATCAAACAGATGTTCAAACTTGGAGATCAATACTTACCACAAGAGGTGGAACTTTCATGGATTTGCTTGTTAAATAATATTCAATAGTCCCTTCCTACAAAATGAAATGAAATAATCAGTGTTAAATAAATATTATATATGACATGAATATTTGCATTATATATATATATATATCAGAAGAATATCCCAACTTTCCGCCTCCGGACTCCCAGTTGCATTCACATCTTTGCTTCAGAAAAAACAATTTGTCCAAACAAAGTCCATGTAAGTGAGTACATTTAACAAGTTTGAGATGCAAATAACCCAACCATTGTTTCTACTCAATCATACTAAACCAAAAACAGTAGCCTAACCAACAAGAGCTACAAAACTGTGTATCATGTTAAAGTTGAAAGCAACAAAAAATATGCAAAAATCGTTTACTTCTACAAAAACTTTATCTATAAAAAATCGCATATCTATTTTTAACAATGTTTAATGTTCAACTTTTAAATATACCTTTTTCTTCCCACCTGGTGTGTTATTGGTGGGGAAACACGGCAGAGGGACATCATTCTTGCACTCAGTGTGACATATAGCTTTGCATCCTAAATTTAAAAAATATTTATATCAAAAAATGGCACAGAAAGTTTAAAGAAAAGTTGGTAAGATTTTGGAGATAAGACTGTGTATGCAAATGGTTGGTGGGGATTTTATTATGCTTTAACTGCAAAACATGACCAGTTTGATTTTTTATTATTGTTTATCTGTCCTAAATGAAAATCTATAATTAAATATTTATTTTTACCTTGACATTTGAAAACTGTGCTTCCAAATCGTAGCTTTTTCTTGCACTAAATTGAAACATTAATTCAGTTATTCTGCACTTCGCTACAGTTAAATATATTTTTTCAATGTTATTTTTCAAGAATCAAAAAAATCTTACCGGTCCACATGATTCCAACCTCACAGCGACCTTTGAAACAAAGTTATGGGCCTGAAATAAAATTGCAATAATAGAGAGTACATATAATGACTCACCTATTGCACAAGATATCAGTGTAACGATAATATGTGTTGATAGATTTGTAACTGCATTTTGAAAAAAAATACTAATTAAAAAGCACATGGTTATCTGGAAAAAATTTTCAGACAAAGGGAAAAGAAATCCATAAATCCGAATATGCTTTACACTAACTATCAATTATAACTACAAAATTTGGATAAATATCTTCAAGGAAATGGCAGACCTGATTTTTAAACCAAAAACTTGGCCGCCCGATTCAGACTCAAGCTTTGACTCAAAACAATTAACGGGGAATAAATCCCATTTTAAAAATCTAATGAAAACATTTACTTTACTTAGAAAATGCAGTTTAGTTTGGTATATTCAATTTTTATGTTCCCTTGATCTGATAAGATAAATTGTATTCTGTCGGAAAACTAATCTTAGTCGGAGAAAAAGTGTTGCTGCTTGTTGCTAGGGTGATATTCCGATACCAAAAACTTTACAAAAAGATACAGGTTTTTTTTTAAAGAAATTTCTTATTTTTAAATTCTTATTTTTTATTCCTTAAAAATGTATAAAACTTACTAGTTCTTTGCGTGCAGAACGAGGAGTACCTATAGTATTAAACTTTTTCTTTGAGTCAGGTGATCTAAAAAAAAAAAAAAAAAAAAAAAAACATCAGGAAACCACCTTCAATTTATAAAAAAGTAAGAGTTTTAAGTCTAAAACATTAATTTAACTAAGACTGATTTAAATAATTAAAAAAAAAAAAAAAAATCCATTTAACAAAGAATTAGTTACTTTGCAAATAAACACAAAGAATCTTCTTAATTCAAAATGAGCATGGGTATCTAACACAACTAAATCTTAAAAAATTCCTTTTGTTTATTTGGCTTGATTTAGGGAGTTCTAGAAACTTGTATGTTTGATTTTTTTAGTAAATTTAGTTGTGTTAGAATACTATGTTCATTTTAGATTAAAAAGTTCCTTTGTATTTATTTGTAAAGCAAATAATTATTTGTTGAATAAATTTTCAGGGATTATTATTTCCCATATTGCTGCGATAGTCCATATTGCCGCGATAGTCCATATTGCCGTGATAGTCCATATTGCTGCGATAGTCCATATTGCTGCGATAGTCCATATTGCTGCGATAATCCATATTGCCGCGATAGTCCATATTGGTGCGATAATCCATATTGCCGCGATAGTCCATATTGCTGCGATAGTCCATATTGCTGCGATAGTCCACATTGCTGAGATAGTCCATATTGCTGCGATAGTCCATATTGCTGCGATAGTCCATATTGCTGCGATAGTCCATATTGCTGCGATAGTCCATATTTAATAGTTTTTAAAAAATGCTTCTTGTTGCCTCTTTTGAATTTCCGCAAATATTTTCAAGATCTAGATTTGTATTTGATTTAAGTGCAAATGATTTTTAAAATATGTAAGTGTGACTTTCTAATAAATTTATGTACGTTATTTTTAGGATTTAGGGTAAAAGATAACCCAAATTTATAGTTATTTCATCTTCATTAATAAATAAATTTTTTTTTGTTGATTACTGCGGTGGTGGTAGTAAAGCGCAACGATAACCTATCTTGTTAATGTTTGCACAGTTTTCAGTATTTCTCTGTGTTGTGTCATTCATAATGCTGTATAAAGGCTTTAACAAATTTCAATACCTCGTTTGTTTTCAGAACAAAATATATTTATAGAGGTTTTCAGTGTTTTGAATTTTGGTATCAACTTCACTAATTTCTTCTTTCAAACCATATTGTCATGCAGCAAATAGATTTCTTTTACAAAATCGTCAATTGATTAAATTTTCCCAAGTTCTAGTAAATTTTTGTAAAGATAACAGATTACTTTCAACAACTGTTTTAGCTTAACAAATCCTAAACTCAAAGAATATTTAAAAAATAAGAAAAACCCTTTTATCAGCGTGAAAATCAATAACAAAAGTTTTACACACCAATTAAATAACAAAATTATTACGGACAGATATAGGTGATTTAGAATTCCAATGGATTTTTCATTTAAAGTAATGTTTGCAATCCACCTTCTTTTTATTATACTCAAAACATACCAAGAGTATTGAGCTACTTTGTGTAAATATTTTGTTTGGTTGGAAAGAAATATGACATGACAAGAGGCCATATAATTTGCTAAGTGCGATTTATTAGATGATTATCAAATTTACTTACCTAAAAATGCTCGATGAAATTTTTAAAAAATTTTATGTCTAAAATATTGCTGTAGTTGGGATCCAATATTCCCGTAACTTTTTGAGTGTTTTCGTTAGTTGAGTGTCAACCTTGTTAAATGTATTAAATTAGATCCCTTAACAAAAAAAAAAAAAAAAAAAAAAAAAAAAAAAATAAAAAACTCACACAAGATGTTCAAGGTTGGGGTAAAGATTTGGAACAGTCGTTTGCTTTGTCATTGACCTAAACAAAAATTATATATTTATTTTTCTGTTGCAATATTTTTGACATCACATTATAGCTAAATAACACACACACATGTGTATAAAATAATCATTGGACATGAACTAAATATTCACTTTTAATTTGCTGGAAAATATTTATTTACGATTTGAGATGAATGAGTAATGTTGAATGAAATTATTAATAAGGCCTTGTTTATATATTTTAAAAAGTAAAATAAAAATTTATGACTTCACACATAGTTATGCCTATAATCAATGTATGTGATTTTAATTTCCAAATTCTTAAAACCCTTCTCGTTTTTTTATCAATTTTGGGCAAGACTTTTATATTGAAATTTGAGCTTATGTTAGTTTTAAACTCCTTCATCATTTCAAATACATAGCCATAGACTTAATTTTTTTTTATATTATCATTTATATGCCATAATAAAATTGCGTAACCGATAGAAGGTTAACAAACACCAACTGAGTTAATATTATGCTAGTCCATTAAGAGTAAAATTTTTACAAGTCAAGAGTAATATTGGTGCGTATTAAATACCAGTGCGTATTAAATACCAGTGTGTATTAAATTCCAGTGCGTAGAAAATTTTGTTCAAAGTTTCGAAATTGCCGTATTTTTAAAATGGATTGAATGAAACAACAAAATGCATGGAAATATTTCTTCTATCAACTAACAGCAAAACGGAATTTGATTGGCAAGAAAATATATAATAATGTCGGTCAGACTGAAGGATGTCAAAGCTGTTTGCATAGGTCATAGGTGTTTGTAATTTCAGTAAGAATACAAACATCAGGGTTTTCCATTTGGGATGAGGGGAGGGGTAGGTGTGGTGGTGTGGGTTGGAGACTTTTAAATAAGGGATAGTGTAGCATGAAAATGGTATAAAATCTTGATTTAATTTATTCAAATAATTATTAAGCTATCATAAATTACCTGCGTAATCAAAGATGGTAAATCTTAATATAAAGGCTATCATTCTTTGCATTCTTTATAAAACTTTCATAACTTATGTTTTTCCACTAAGGAAAACCCTGAATATTTTTCAAATAATATAATTGTCCTATAGTCATACTTTTTATTGATGTTTTCTTTTTGAAATGCATGTTGTTGGTGTCGAGAGAATGAGAAGCTAAGAAATAAATATAAAAATTGTGTGACAAACTAACCAAATTTATATAGCAACACATGAAATTCATTTGCTAAAAATTTCATATTTTTTGAAATTCATTTATACGCGGTGATTATAATGAATATATGTGACATAAAACTTTGAGCGATCAATTGTGTAACCGTATATCGAATATGCAGATACATACTGTAGAACAAATTTCTCTTCAATTTCTATGGTATAATCACTGTGTAATAGTTTGATCAACAAAAGAAATAGAGAGTACAGTAAATATAATCGCAAATTTTAATAATGTTGGTACAACTTGAAACCATCTGTGATAAAAAAATATATATTCCTGATGTTTTTGGAGTGGATTTGAGGGAGGTGCTAATTGCGGTAATACAAAAGTATGTTAATTGCTACCTTTTTTTTTTAAAAAAAGATGTCATTTAACATTTAGTCTTCTTTCTCAATCAAAAACAAACCTGTGTGTGTTATATTTAGAATCTTCACTGCAATCTGTCATCTCACCTATGAATATAAACAAAGGCCTTCATTTAAAAAAAATACTTTCCAGAAAAATCTTAAAATGCAAAACTTTAGGCATGTCTCACTCAAAAATTGTTTATAATAAAGATTTTGAAAAACTTGCAAAATATGTTTTTCCAGGTCCTGAAGACATACCCCGATAACATTTTAAAAATAGTCAGAACGCAAAAGTAACAATAAATGATATTTTTAAACATTAAATCACTATTTTAACAAAGTTTCAAAAATCTTGTTCTCTACTGTTAAAGAACCAGACAATTGGGCCAAATAATAATTTCAAAAAGGCCAAAACGTAAAAAGTAATCATCATTAATATTTTAGAACAGTGAACATAATCAAAAAATTTTGAAAGATATCAAAAAATGTCATTTGATGACTTTTAGAGGGAGGACTTGGAAAAAAAATGAAAAAAATAATAAATAACATACTTCCACTACTACTGGTTGCTGAATCTTTCAAATGTTGTCTTGATGGTGGCCTTCTTTCTTGAGGGGGTGGTTTTGGGAAATCATGATCTAATCGATCCGTGGGATGAATCTCTCTATAAGGGCTTTTCTCTTTTACATGATGAATACTACGTCTTTCAACAACATGAGATACCTGGAATAAATTTATTGACATTTTATTACTCATTCAATTAAAAAATAACAAAAATGAATTAACAACAGCTAACAAGCATTCTTTTGATGTGAGTTTTTGATGTACTAGCTGGAAAATAAAAAACATTTTCTGAACAAAATAATAAACGCTTAACATCTCAAATCAAAATTTTTTTTGAAAGAATAAACCATAAAACCATAAAATCTAGGTTAGGAGTTGGTTAGTTAGGAGTTATTTAGTTGTAATTTGATTAATATGTTTAGATGATTATTTTATAAAGTGGTATTACCAAAAAGAAGCCATTAAGAATATCGCAAGCTAAAAAAAAAAAAAATTTCAGCTTTGGGATATTAAAGACATCTAAGAATCTACAGAATCTAAATGAAAAAAAGAATGGCAGCAAAAAGATAAACACACACAACACACAAAAAATCAGATAACAAATCAATAACCTCTTGCTAGAGTAATGTCTGCTTAAGATTATTCATGCATGGATAATCATACCATGCATCATACCATTATACATGCTAACAACCTAAGTGAATTACACTTTGGTTGGTGGCTTCATTTACAGCTCACATTTGTGTTAAATTGAAGCTAGTATCATAATTTAATTGAGTGTTGCTGACTGGAGGTCTGACTTTGAGCCCACATCTAGACTTGTGGGAATAAAATGATAATCAACTGGCAAATTTATGAAGATGAGTTACTTTCTAGATATTACAGTACCTACTTTAATCTCTGCACTTAAAGATTAACTACCCACATTTTAATTTTCAGCCAATATCATATTAGGTAATTAACTGCAGATTTACCATCATTAAGTCACTTTTATTTAACCTTATCAACAGATAAATGCTTAGCCAAGGACAATGAAAAACCTATGTCTGCAATAAGATGTATTTTAAATTTTTAAGGGTTATATAGAGCTTATAGATAAAATGGTTTTTAAAAAGTCAGCCTGTTCTTAATCTAACAAAATCTCTCAACAACGCAAGAGAGCATAAAAAATAATATAGAATGAACCCTAAAGATACAACATGGCTATTTGCACCTTTTCAATAAATGTTATTTGAAAAATTGATATTTGAGAAAAAAATAAGAGTGCGGATTATTTTCCCTCAATTTCATCAGACCTAAGTTTAGTTTTAACTTAAAGATAACTGTTATTTTTTTTAGTTATAGGAGATTCAAGAAGCCAAAAGATTGCCACATTTTGCTGACAGGAAGATTGATAATTGAAGATTGATAGGCTAATTGAATTTCAGTATTTTTCTTTTTTTTTTTTACTTTCTGTCAGAATATGGTAGCAACTCTTAATTCTTAAATTTCATTTCATTTTTGTGTGACTGATCACTTCCACTTTTATAAAACAATATTTGCTTTCCAACCTTGAACTATGTTTGATTAAAGTAAACTACTAAATTAATAATTATGTATGTAAGTATGTATGTAAGTATGTATGTATGTAAGTAAGTAAATAAGTAAGTAAGTATGTACGTAACTATGTAA
>JAUZNK010079989.1:0-13289 GCA_035046665.1 Euphysa ruthae | reverse complement strand
TGTACTGCAGAACTTAAATGCGTGTACAGCAATAGCCTGATTAACCCTCATATCAACAGGCAGCCAATTTATTGCTCTTTACTGCTCAGTACCAAAATGGTCGCGACTATTCATATTTAAACAAAATAGTACACATTTATTTTGCGCACCTTTCAAGCGGATTTTAAGTGATTGGTTGAGGCCTAAATACCAGGCAGTACATGCATAGTCAAAATAAAGTTGAATCAAGGCATTGAAATTTTAGCTAATTTGCAATCATCTGGAAATGTGGTAGTCCTGAAATAAAGATGTGTTATTCGTGTGAATGGTCTCAAAATAGGAGTACATCCATCATTAAAGAACATAGACAATATTTCATCAAACCCTGGTGACTTTTTTAGTTCTAAATCATTAATTATGTTTTTAAATACATGCTCAGTGACCCTTGAGAGTTCAAATTCCCTCAAACTGTTCATTTGGCCATAAAAGTTTAGGGTTGCTTGGGTATTATAAATATTTGATGCTTTTGGAAGGAGATTTAAAAGATTGGTTGAAAGATTTCTCAAAAAATTTTTAAAACTTCTAGTAATTTGAAGATGACCGAAAACAAATTTATTTGACTTGTTTTAAGCAAAGATTGAATTGTGAAGATGGGTTTTTTGATTTTGTAATTCCTATATCTTTCAAAGTTTTTCAAAGATTTTTAGGCCTACTTATATTTTTATTAAGTTTGATTGTGAAAAATATATCTTTTGTTCCTATTAATAGTTCCAAGATCATTTTAAGCTCTGCTTAACAGTTCCTTGTCTGCATCTGTTTTTGACCTTTTGAATTGTTTATACAATTTATGTCTTATAACTTTTTTTCAACAACTTCTTTGTTAAACCACTCTTGAGAATTGTTTTTTATTTTAATTGTTTTCATGGGTGCTATATTATCAATAGTTTGTTTAAATTTTTGTGAAAAATCTACAACGGCCAAGTTAACATCAAAATTTTCATAATTTGGAAAATTTGTTTGACTTAATCTTTTATTTAGTAAGTCCTTACTATAATTGCGCATACTTCTGGATTTTCTCAACGTTTTAGTACCAGGTCTAAACCTAGTGATCTTGTGGTTGCAGAAAATTGGCTGATGATCAGAAAAAGAAATTTCAAGTCATCCCTGCTGTGTGATCTTGTCAGATATATTTGAGAGGATATGATCCAATAACGAAAAGAGGTTTGATGTTACTCTTGTAGGATCCCTGATATGTTGTGGAAGACCAAATTTGGAACAAAATTCACTATACTTATTCAAAAGTGCATTTTGGGTAAAAACTCTGCTGTCAAGATCCAAAAGATTAATATTTAGGTCTCCTAAAACAATAAATATAAATATATCTTTTCCGTCGTCATAAATCTGATGCAAAGTGGGGATTAAAGGCTCAAAATAATTGTTGAAATCAGATGGCCTTTAAACTATATCCACTGTGAAAGGTTTGTTTGGTACAAGGGAGAAGAATATCAACAAATATTTTTTCAATGTCATTTGTGGGTGTATCATTGAAATTAAAACCTTCCTTGATGTAACAAATAACACCTCCACCAGATTTGTTTCTGTCTTTCTTTAAGATTTGGTATCCACTAAGTTCAATTTCACTGTCTTCTATGGAACTATCAAGCTTAATTTCAGTAATTCCAATAAATGATGGTTTTGAAATAATTGAAATCCTTCTTAAATATTCAATTTTTGGTAGTATGCTGTTTACAATAAAATGAATGAAGTGCAAACCTTTTTGCCTAAAAGGGAGCCACAATTGCTGATGATCTTGAATAAAGTTTTCTATATCATATTGCACAGGTCCAGGATTCGACTCAATGTCACCAGATAATGTTAATATAAGAGGATTAAGAAGAATTTTAAAATGTAATTTAATGTACCAATTGTTTTGAAGGATTTTTTTTGTAGAAATTTTTATAAATTATGTGAGTGAGAGGTTGCAGAGGCATTAATTTGATTACTTAACCGACCATATTGACTATTTAACAGACCTAAATTTATTATCTTACGTGTTGTTAAAATTTGGTAAAAGTAAAAATTAAATATATAGTTTCATATATATTTTTAACTCAATTTGCCACATATACTTTTAAACTATATAGATTTAACATTTGATTTTTTTAAATTTTACTACCATCAGATTTGACATGACGTGATCTCAAGGCGAACTTTAAAAATATCATGACTGAAAAATGGTATTTTTCAACAACAAGTTTATTTGTGGAAATAGTTAGTTTTTATTTTCTAGCGAAATTACGCGTTTTTAAAATTTTTAAATAATTTCCAGAGGTAAACAACTTTGAAAGAAAAACAGTTTACACACGGAAATATTAGTAGGCATTCAAAATTACCAAAAATGCATTTTATCTGGCAAAAGGCGTTTTAAACAATTTTTCTAAATTTCCAGGGGTTCACAATTAAAAAAATATAAGTATTACTCACAGAAATTTTAAAAATACACATCCGCAAGTAGAGCTTAATCTAATAACTTATCATTTTCCAGTTTTTCATGTTTATTTTAAGTCTTTTGTTATAAATACATTTTTAAATTTTTTTTACCCCCGTGTTTTGTTACAAATATCCAGATTTTATGTACCGATAATTAAATAACTGATAATTTAGACGAGATAAGATTCTTATATGTTTTCTTATCAATGTTTTACGGTCTTTCCAATGTCCCACTTCTAATTTTTTTTTTTTTTCTGCCGACGTAAAAATTTTCCGACCAACAAAACTGACGTGACGTCGGGCAAAATCCAGAGAATGGATGAGCGGAATGGTGGAACATTTATAAGAAAAAAATGACACTTTGTATATTACTTTTACATCTTATGAAAAAAGGTTCGAGTTACGCTAATTCTTCAAAAATCAACATTTTTTATTATTTTTATTCTTCAATAAATTTACTGGATATTAAATCTTTGGGGTAAAATTTTAATTTTAACAATTTCCAGAAAAAAATTTCTGTCAAGAAGTGCATAGGATCAAGCAGTCAGTATATAAAGGTTTGCGAAAGCATGGCAGGATTGTTGGCATACCAAAGTTAAAAATGGTATATGGTAATTGATGATAGAAGAAAACTGCAACAGAATTCAACAAAAAACAAATTTTCTTAGGCTACCAGTGATTAATATACAATAAAGCTTTAGCTAAATAGAAATAAACTTTCTTTTGACAGTATTGAAATTACTTTTGATTTGGTTTTAATCCATTGGAAGAATAATTTATAAAAAAAAAAAGATTTTATGGTATATAGCATACATTGTGAAATAAAAATATATCTTTTTAAATTTAAAAGTGTCATTCAATCATAAATTGATTTATATTTACAGTTCTGCCTTTGTAAAGAAACGAAATTAAACATTAAAACAATTTGATGTTTACATTCGAATGTTAAGTTAATATTTCTGTTGTTAAACTTTTAAATAAAATTCTTATCGAAATTAATTTTGATCTGATTTTGATTTGGTAACCAACAACAAATATATCATATCATGTTGTCTCGATCGATATATTTTCTACTGTTCAAACATTATTAATAAAAAAAATGGGAAAGCGAGACAAAAAAATTAAAAGCCCGAACTTTGTGGCCCAAATTTCGGCTCAAAAATCTGCGTTAGCAAAAAATTAAAACCTTCCTTTCCAGAATTTTTCGCGTTGTTACCAAATGAGCTCCAGCTGCAGAGCTCACTTTTTTGGTTTCGCAATACGATAATATTTCTTAAAAATAACCTTTTTCGTAAACAGTAAAGAAAGTAAAATTACATTCTACTTATAACCTTCATTTTCTGACATACCTGTTTTACAACATCAAAACAGTTGTCAAAACAGGATTTACTAGAAATTGTATTTATAATTCATATTATAAAAGAGGTATAGCTAAAATTGAATTTTTTTGTGATAGGTTTTTGTTGAACTTTTCACAATAAGTTTATTATTAAAATAAAATTTGATTAATTTATATTTACTGTGATATAAATTTATAGTGTTAATATTTTTATTTTAATTGCATGTAACCATTTTAATAAAGATTTACACCCCCTGAAAATCGCAGAAAGCAGTAATTTGAACAGTGATTGTTTTGTTTGTTTAAAATTGACAGCCAACTCATTAAATTATTTAGAAACATTTATATAATAGATCAGACTTGATCAAGGTAGGTCAACCAGTAATATATCTTATGAACAGAAATAATGGGCTCGGAAGAAAAAGTTGATGGTGTATTCCGTACCAGAACACTAGGTATTGGAGCAAGGGGTATTCCCGATCAATATGCCGATGGAAAAGCTGCCAAAGTTTGGCATAAATATATTGGAGATCAATCACAACGGACAGGCTATTACAAAGATCACCTTCTGCAGCTTTTAAGAGAACATAATTGTAAAAATGTGTTGGATGTCGCCTGTGGTACAGGGTAAGCAAAGCATTTCATTAAAATAACTTTAAAATTTACAGTAACTAAAAAAGCCATACATTTATCCAAGCTTGTCAAACATGCTTTTTCATTTGTTTACATTTGTAATCAAGTTAAATGGTAGGCTAAGTCACATGAATACATACATAATAATAATAAAAAATGTTTTATTTATAATTATACAATTATTTTATAAAAAAATTTTTAATATTAAAAAAGATTATTTAAAAAAAAGGATCGTTGAATTATAAGCCACGCATACAGAAAAACTTGCCAAAAGAGTGACACTATTTATAGTTCCTAACAAAATCCTACAAAGTTCAAAAAGTGGTAATAAAAAAACCCAGACATAATAAAATAAGAAAAAAAAAAGATAAGAGAATACTAGTCCGAAAATGAAAAACAAAGATTAAAGAGACTTTAATGACACTCTTTTTTAATTGATACCGTTTGAAATGGAGAAAGGAGGGAGCTGGGAGTTAAAAATTAATAATTTCATTTACAAAAGAAAAAAGAGATTTATTCCAATCACAGATGCATTAATAAACGATAGAATACTCACCATACTTTACTCACAGTGGGCTGGAGCCTGGAAATTGACAAAATGACTCATCTGACATTATTGGCGGTTAGTTTTTCTAAAAATTGTCAGTTAAACAAAATAAAAATCAAGTTAAAAGCTCATTTTCATGAAAAATGACAAAATATGCATATTTAACTGAAATATTTCACAGTAAAACATAATTATGCCTATTTTATTGATTTTAATCATTTAAAGACCTTATAATAGCCTTCAAAGGCAAAAATTTTGACATTTTCAAAATTTTGCTGATTTATGAAAATTTAGCCTAAAATTTGATGTTTTTCCAGTCAAATTTTGGAGGATTGTTGTAAAAATTTCAATATGCCACAAGCCAGATTTGCTCCAGTGTATTTTTTCTAAAAATATAGATCTTAGTGTCTAAGGAAATCTAGAAATTGCAAAATCTGGCTTGTGGCAAGTAGAAATATGGAAATTTACATCAGTTATATTTAAAAAAATTTACTATAAGCTTTTTTCCGGGTGACATCTATAAATAAACACTCCACCCCACAGAAGAAGAAATCACCTCAACCAAAAGATGAAATGTGGATAAGTGTCCCACCAACCCTCCACAAATTTCTTGCCCACTCGTGGGAACTCATTGAGATTAACGATGGTTGTGGTTTGAAATGTTTTTATGAATCTGGTTTGAAAGCAAACAACAAAGTGCTGAGATCAATTCGTGTCATGTTATCTCGAAAAACATCTCAAGCTGACAACTTGTAGGATGTTATCAACAGACTGTGGTTGGGATCAAATCCTAAAGTCAATAATTTAAGACTCAAAGCGCAACCGTTCTGCAAACAATGTACAGAGTATGGACATTCGACTAGATACTGCAGAAAGGTAGCCCTGTCTTGGGCCCTCCAAGTAATGACGATGCTCTGTTTAAGAAGTTATGTCAATGAATTTTTGATACATTATTGTAAAGATGTTGAAATAATGTTGTTAAATTTTCTGTTGATTTTGGTCCAATTTAATGGTAAGATCTACCCAAACATGTGTTTTTGACTAAAATGCCCAAATATGGTAATTTCAGCCTGGATCCCCCAAAAATAGTGATTTCTGTTTGTTGTTATTTTACTGAAATCAGTTTGGTAGTACGCTTTCGCAAGCCCCCCACCAATGCCAGGTGATTCTTTAACAGGAAGATATGTCTGAAAAAGTGTTTTTGCCCAAGATGCCTAAGTATGAATATTTGGGCCCAGATCCCACCAAAAAGAAATATGTTTGAAAAGTATCTATATTATTGAAATCAATTTTGTAACACGCTTCCAAAAAGATCTCAACCAATGTCAGGAGGTTTTTTAATGATAAATGAAAATTTAGGCCAAAATCCCACCTAAAAGGAAACTTTTGAAACATGTTTTTTTTACTGAAATCAAGTGGGTAATATGGTTTTAAATGCCCAAATATGGAAATAGGGACCCAGATCTCCCAAAAATTCCGATTTTTGAAAAATTATTACCGTATTTTTTTTGGCTCGTTAATACGCTTCCAAAGCGCCATCAAGCAATGTAAGCATATTATTTTAAGCTAAGATATTGGCTTATTTCCAATATTTCACTCTCTGGGCCCACTGTGTTATGGTAGAATAGTTTACCATTTTTTTGTGTTTCATGGGATGAAACATAAAGTTTTTGTTATCAAAATGTCTTGTTAAATGGTTATGAGTTATTCGAGTTTCAGTAAAGAGATTCGAAATTAAAGATGGAAGATTTTTACACAGGAGATTTTTACATAGAGTAAACAAATCTATCTTGCTAAATGGCTAGACTTTATTTATTTAGTTCTAATTTTCACAATAGTATATCTAGTCCATTCGTGATTTATTATTATATTATAGCTCAAATGTAATAACTATTTTAAGCACATTAAGCATTAAATCACACAGCAGAAAACAATGACAAGTCTTGATAATTTCAAAATTAAAGTTAGAAAAAGCTGTTGGACCAAAAAAATATAAATGAAGGTATAAATATAAATATAGCTACCGCTTGAAATTCTTAATGATTTAAAGATTACGATTTATTAGGAAAATTAATATTTTGTGTTGTTCCGTGTTTTCTGAAAATTTGTATTTTTTTCAAGAGAAAGAGGATCCAAATTATTATGGACCAAGTTTTTAGTTACCCAGCTATATGTATTTCATGCCACCATAGCATACATCATGCATGATGTTCTATTTAAAGTGAATTTAAATTATTTGAATATGTGGTGCTCAGGATCATGTAAAATTTTGGTCCAAAACTTATTTAGATGGTCGTAATATCAGCAAAATTTAACTGTTAATAGTTTTGATGTTCCTTTTCTTTTATACATGTAATATATGTGTGTTTTTACACACTTTCTGTCTTCCAGACCTCTACTGTTCTCAATTTCTACTTATGCTTAAGCAAACTCCATATTGAAGAAAGTAAATTTTGATCTAACAGATCTATCTGAGTAGCTTAATGAAAATTTAATTTTTAAACAGTTGCTCTGTTTTGATCTCAAAGAAAAGATGTTAAAATATTTTTAATACATCAATTTTTGGTCATATCCCTGAAGTGGAAATTGTTTTCTGTTACATCAATGTACTGGTATACCTGAAGAAATATTGGTTATAACGATAATGTCTGAAAAAGCACAATTATAAATTCCAGCTTAGCTAATTTTATAAAATTCTAACTTATTGTGATATACAAAGTTTGGTAAGCTACAGGAGGTTAAGTAAAGTTTGCCCAACGTTCGAATAGACCTCTACTAATGGTAAAGTTTTCTGATGTTTCATGGCAAATAAGCCCACTCATCAAATATAAGCGTGTAAATATCAAAAGTAGTATGGTACATATACTCGTAAAATATGTAGCATATGTGGCTGCAGCAAAATTTACATACGTGCTGGTGGTATTATTTATCACATGCCTATGTGGGTATGGTTAATTGTTGTTTGGCCAAGCAGATAAGGCATTGGTCTCCGGTTCCTAGAATTATTGGATCAAGCCCACTTTACAACCAATGATTTTCTTTATTTTATGCTCAAATGGGAGCTCTATGTACAACAGAACCAAACCTATAGACCCTTCTGTAATAAATTAGTTCGAAAAACAATTTGTTAGCCCCACATTAAAAAGAATACAAATACGTTGGAAATATGTATCTTTGAAACCTAAACTTAACAATATACTATATTTCAGAATTTATCATATTATAGAGAAAGAAATACAATATTAACAATATTTTTTTTCAGCATTGACTCTATCCTTTTGTTGGAAGAGGGATTTAAAGTCACTAGCTGTGATGCTTCTGATAAAATGCTAAAATATGCGCTTAAAACAAGGTGGGAAAGACGAAAAGAACCTGCTTTTGATGAATGGGGTAAGTAATGTTTGCTTCTAGGTATATGGCCAACTGTTATGATATAAGCACTTAGCCTCAGAGCTATCAGTTTTTAAATATTCTTATTGAATTATTAACAAAGTTTTATATTTTTTTAGATGCTTTTTAAAATGTATCTACTTTAAATTTTATTGCTATGGCATTATCGCAAACAATAAATGGTATAACTGCAAACCGATTGATTTGTGCACTTTAAGTTACATTTTGACACTAACAACTATAAAAAATCAGCCACATAAAAATATTCAGTTGCTAATTTCATTATAATGAAACAGCTTATTAATTAATCCCAGATTCAGGACTGACTCACATTAAAGTATAAATATGTCTGTATTGATATGTCTGTAAGGAGGCATCATTTGATCCATCCGTAAAGCTAGATTAAGAATTATCTTTCTGTAGAGGCATTCCCATTAAAATTGCTTGTTTTTTTAATGTATCAAGAAGAATTTAATCAAGATTTCAGGCTGTTACTTTCTTTTACTTACTTAATTTAGAATATTTTGTTAAGTTAGGGATCATTCCATGAAACTTGAATATAGAAAATGTGTGGTTACTGACTTCTTTCAATTCTATGTAACTTTCACTTTTAAAATAACTTGAATATGTAGATTTTTTAACAAATTAAAGAAAATTTCTAACTTTTTCAAAGTTTTTGGTTTTTGACATGTGATATTGAAAATTTTATCCAGTTAAAATTAGCCGACTTTGTATTTAGACTCTTTTAGGCTCCAATTTATCATATCTGCTTCTCGATATAACTGAGTTGATGTCACATGGGTTAAGTCAGTAGAGGACATAATGAAGGAACTAAGTGGTAAAACTAAAGTGAAAGCTAAAAGCTTATGATAAAATTGAAATTCCAAAAAAAGCATATTTCAAACATAGGACCAAACATGGCTAGTAAAATTTCGACGATAAATCAATCTTTTGAAGATTGTCTTGAAAGAAATGAGAATTTTATTGAAAACAATGAATTTTTTTTTAATGAATTTGAGAAAGCTTTCATGTTTCTAAAACAAAATAAAGCAGCAGGATATGATGGCATTGGCAGTAATATCGTCATTGATAGTTTTGAATATATAAAAAACCCTTTATTTAAAGTATGCCATAATCATTTCAAGAAGGAACTTTTCCTGAAAAGCTTAAAATTGCAAATATTATCCCTATTTTTAAATCTGGGGATAATTCTTTTGCTGGAAATTACAAACCTCATTCTGTTCTTCCGTTATTTTCTAGAATTGTTTATAATCAAATTTATGACTTTTTCTCAACAAATAACTTTTTTTAAAAAAAAAAACAATTTGGATTTCAAAAAAGTATGTCAACAGAACAGGTAATTATTCAGCTTGTAGATGATATTACGAAAGCCTTTTCTAGAAACAAATTCACAAATGGAGCTTTTATTAATCTAGCAAAAGCATTTGATATTGTAGACTATAGCATATTACTTTAAAAAGTAGAAAATTATGGAATGAGAGGCCATTTAAGGAAGTAGCTCAATAGTTACTCAGACTCCCGTTTTCAATTTGTCAGTAAACAAAACAGTACCGAAGAAAGTTTAAGAAATGTTCTTAAGACTGTCAGTGGTGTTCCTCAGGGATCTGTTAGGAACCCTTTTATTTCTTCAATCCGTAAATAACATTTGCCAAATATCAAAAAAACTATCTGCAATTATGTTTGCTGATGACAGTAACCTTTTTTATTCAGACAAAAGCATCGAAACCTATTTCGTACTATGAATGGAGAACTTAGTACTATATCATTATGGTTTAAAGCTAATAACAATTCTCACTACTTTATTCTCCTGCTAAAAATAAACATTTTATTCCAGATCGGCTACCATATTTGCATGTTGGTAACACTGAAATACAACATGATTATAAAATGAAATTCTTTACAGTTGATGAAAATTTGTCTTGAAAATTACAGATATGTGATGTTAGCAGTAAAATTCTCAAAAGCATTTTATGTAAAACAAGAGATATTTCTGATAAGAAACTTTTCACTCAACTTCATTTTTCATTCATTTTAACTATTTAAACTATGTAAATTTCGTTATACATTAAGATTAATCTAGTCTAAATTAATATTGTAGCCATTTCTTATCTGATTTCTCTCGTCTTCAGCTCTGATGACAGTTTTCTAGAAGCTTTTTAAATTAAGTAGATAATATAAAATTAAACATGTTTTTCAGATTGAAAAACTTGAAAACTAGGTAAATTTTTTCTATAGAGCTAACTTCCTTTCAAATTAGAGAACTCAAAAAAAAAAGGTTTTGTGGATTTGATTTGATTTTACTAACCACAAAAAGCAGTACAATCGTAAAATAGCAAAATGTTGATATCTATCCATTTTCCAACGTCTTTTCTTCTTTATCGGAATCATTATCTCTTAATATTTATCTTAAAATGAATGTCAATAGAGTTTACTCCTCATCAAAAAAAAAAATGTTACATAGAAAATTTTTTTGCTCAGAAATTTTTAAAGGTTTTTTTTTTAAAAAAAAACAAAAAAAAATTGAAATTTTTTTTTAATATTTATATATTATATTTATTTATATTTATATTATATTTATATAGTAATTGAAGAAGGAAATTGGTTGAAACTTCGAGAAGCTGCTATTGAAATACCAGGCGAAGGATTTGATGCTATCATTTGTATGGGAAACTCATTTGCACATTTGCCAGATTTTGATGGTGGGCAGAAATCACATATTACTGCCATAACAAATTTCTATGACCTTCTAAGACCTGGAGGAATACTTTTGATAGATCATCGTAATTATGACCATATTGTTAAGGGTGGAAAAGCTCCAATGAAAAATATTTATTACCAGGTTCGATATATAAACTCTTTTGGGTACTGCTTATTTTAGTAGGGTTTACCAAGGAGACTAGGTTATATTTAAATAAGTTTCGATTTATCTTAGAGGGCGTGAAAGATGATAACAATCTAAGGGCAATAAGATTTTTAATAAACCAGCAGCTTTTGAAGTCATTTAAGAAGAATTTTTAAAGACGTTGAAAATAATGATGTGAGAATTAAGTTGTCTCTTGAGATAATTTACACCTAATTTGCCCAAATGATCTAATTTAAATCTTCCGTTGAGTGATTTAACTTTCCCAGTGGTTGATTTTTTCTCATGGGGTATAAATATTATCTTAGTATCTTTTATGGGGTAATTTTTAATGTGTCAGAGTCATTTGGCTTATAAGCTTGTGAAAGAATAAATTTCATTGAAAGCCTGGCTCAAAAGTACTTTCACTTCAAAATTCTTGATAATAATTTAAATTTTTTTGTAAATTGGAAAAGATTAAGTTACTTTCTCTTTGACATGTGCATCTTTACAATAATCTGTTTTGAGATTAACCCAAGACCATTGTAAATCTAGGAGTATAGGCTGCTTTTTCAAATGACGTCAGGGAATCAGTAACCAGTATTTGATTTGTTGTTTTTAGAGTGATAATAGAGTTGACTGTAAAACTTCTGTGCTTATGGTGGATGGAAACTACCACATGATAACACTAGATTACATTGTATACTTGGATGAAACAGACCACGAGGGAAAGTAAGTTAAAATATGTCTAATTCTATTGCATTTAATTTGTTCATGCAAGAGATCTTATAAGATCTGATAAAGATTCCATAGTCTGGTATGAAAAAATTCCAGTCATTTTTAATGCATTAGATACCAGAAATTAACAGCCTACGATAAATGTTGTCAATATGCTGTGCTTCATGTCCATTGCTAAAAATTCCTGTGTTGGCAATTTCAAGTACTGTACAACTGGATATTTTTCAATGTCAAATGATAAATTGATTATTAATGCAAGTCTATTGGAAATATGCATTTTTGATTGGCATAATTTATTAAATTTACATCAAAGTCAATATTTCATCGAAATAACTAGCTCACAGATCTGCTTTTAAGATAGTAACAACTTTTCTCTTTATAAGTGTGATAGCAAATATGTTCTACCAATGACCCAATCTTTGAGTTTTCAACCAGAAACCCGTAAATATTGCTCAAAGTTTTCATGTTCTTTTTATTAAGATTAAAATAAATTACTTGCTCATTGGGTAAATTTTGATACAATCTATTGTTTATAGATATTTATTTTTGTTTTTAAAACTTCAGAAGGATGGTTGGAGTCGGGGTTTTTTTTTTTTTTTTCTTTTTTTTTTGCATGTTTGATAATTTACCGGCAAAATACTTTTATTTAGAATTTTAGTAAATGGCACTTTAACATGAAATATTATTTTATCTTGAGCATTCAGCATTCTAACCTCAAGAACTTATACGTCCTTCTGGGAAACACTCATAGTAGTACATTGACGAGATTAGCCACATCCCTTGACATTCTTTTTTTATTTCTTGAGGCTGTCTCTGGTAATGGTGAGCGGTCCAAATGATGTTATAAACTATTTTAAAACCATATTATGAATATATCAACTTTATTTCAGCAAATTCCGTTTATCCTACTACCCTCATTTGCTTGAGAAATTTAACAAACTTATTGATGGAATATTTGGTCCTAACCAACAAACTATTCTGGCTGATTTCAAAGACCCTAAAGATGTTGATAATCCCTCATATTTCATACACATATGCAAAAAGAAGTAAAGATATGTAAGAATGAGGATGTTTTGGAAATGAATCATTATTATTTGATACAACCACCTCTCTTACCATTGTCAAAACTGATCTTATAGAACCACTGCCAAAATGGGATGGTGGGTTTTTGGCCCAGCATTGTAATGTTTCTCTATGGATACCGTTTTATTCAATTGTATATTTTTATTTTTTTTTCAGTAAATTTTGAACATACTTGTATATTGAATTTAATTTAGAATATAGAATATAGTGTTGTAAATATCTGAAGTATA
>JAUZNK010079978.1:0-13291 GCA_035046665.1 Euphysa ruthae | reverse complement strand
GATCAGCAATGTTGCCTGCTCGATTTAACTCCGTCTCTATCCTAAATTTTCATAAGGACAGAACTGATCAGCTAGATGTTGTCAAAATTGCAAATTCATTTGTTGAAGCTAACGACAACAGAAAACGCATATTCGGGAAATTTAAAAGTGATGATATGTAACGAAACTTTTCCTATTTACTACTAACTTTTATTTGTTTTGTATATAGGTATAGATAGGACATATATTATTTTAAGCATAAAAATCGTAACTAAAGTAGTTTTTTATTTCTTTATTGATATCTCCCTTCCATTTAAAACATTTTGCAAGTTGAACTTAATAATTTGATATGGGTTTTAGCCAATCTAGAAGGCTCAAATTTTCTGGCGCGTCGGCCCCAACCATGGTGGGGCCTCCTTAGTTACTAAATTATTTAGCCCCTCCACTTCAAAAATTACTCCGCCGGGCCTGTGGATTGAATTAAATTGTAAGGTATTCAAACTATAGATAAACAGAAAAAGGAAATATTCAAATTGAGAAATGGTTTTTAACAAATTTAGTTAATTGGTCAATGGTTAAATCGGAGGGTAAAATATTATAAAACAGGTTAATAAGTGTGAGAAAACTGGTAATTTCCAAGATGTTTAATTGAATGAGCTTATAATATATTCAAATCGACAAAGGAACTGTTAAATCGAGACGTAAATTTAATCACTATTTGAAAATTTTTTATAGACTTTAACATGGGTCTGTAGCAATTTTTTTTGGGCCAAAAAAAATCTAGAGATTTTTCTATCTCTAGAACCAATTCCCTGATTTCATTGATCGTATCATGGTATATTAGCTAGTTTGAAATTTGCAGATCGCGTCATAACTTTTAAATTACGAATGAAAAATAACCCCAATTTTGACTAGTGACAAAAGATTACAAGTTCTTGCTTATTACAAAGTTTAATGATTACTGTGGCATTTTCTACTATTTTAAAGATCAGAAACCCAGCGATATATTAAAAATAATATTTTTATTTTATTTCAAAGGTCTCATGAAATACAATATTTGAGCGAAATATTAAGTCTTAATCTAAAATAGTTTTTTAGTTATTGCTAAAAGTGTGATTTTCCATTTTTGTTTTGTTCTGATCTAAATTTTTTAACAATGTAAAGAATTTTTTAGATCTCTATCTAAAATGGCTTGTATTATGATAATGAAGATTATTACAAAGTTTCATTCTTTTGCTACAAAATGCACATTTTTTTAAAAAAGATATCGTTTTCCCCCTCACTATAGATACTTATTATATATTACTAATTTCACAAGCTTCTTCTGGTTTAGTCCCGGAAATATAAAGCACAGATTAATGAAAACAAGATGAGTATACAAACAAAATCATAATACCAGCTGTTAATTTTATTAATCGCTATAAATATGATTACAAAAATTCACTTTTAAAAAACTCTTAACTACAAACGATTAAAATAACAAAAATAGAAATATAAAAAGTCACTTTAAGTCTAAGATCAATCATTTACACTACTTAGCTTTAGAAATATAACTAAAATACAAAATAAAAGAAAAAAAAAAGAAAACGTGAATTAAAATGCATATATCTAACAACCTTTATCGAATTTGATTACATTTCCCAATTGAGAAAAATGAGAATAATCCAATCACACTTTCAAAATGTCAAATTTATTCTTTCCTTTTTTATGAAGAAAAAACACCAAAACTTCACATGGAAAGCCTAAACGATTTCATTAATAATTACGGATGATGCGTCACCCAAATATTTTTTGTACGTTCAAAATTAGGATTTCAAAACTTTTAAAACTATTTAAAAATATCAAAACAAAAAATAGAAATAATATCAAAAACAATATATGTTAAAATATCAGAAGTTTGAACATGAAATTAACGGACTTCCTCAATTTATTTAGCAATGGAAAAATGTCCCGCATATCAATTATCAGGTTTAACAGTCACCCATTATAAAAGCGCTTAAAAGCTTCAACTATTTCACTTCTCCGAGCGTATCAAGTATTTTAGTTTTAAATTCAATTTTATTGAAAAGTGAATTGATTTTATCTTAATGATATTTTTCTCCTTAACAACATCGAAAATAATTTTCAACGAAACAGCTAATTTTGAATTGAAGTTAAAAAATAAGATTTACGATAGGCTTTATTTGAATTTACTTGAGATTTATATATAAGGGTATATTTACATATAAGGGTTTTGAATACCAGTAGAATTTTTATTGTATGCCCCCGCCTGATAACCTGCTTGTTCATGATTAGTTATAAGACCTTCATAGTCTGACACAGCTTCCGGAACAACACCAGTAGGCAATATCGGCTCCAGCATACCAGCAGCCTGTCGAGATTGTTGGCGTAATCGATCCACAGCGTCATGACTTAAATTGGTATTCAATTGATTTTCTGTGATATAAGAACTCTGATACGGATTTTCGTTGAGCCCCGTGTACACACCACCATATTGTTTTGGTTTTGATTCTAAATAAGTATTCTGCACCCCTTGATAATTATCAACGCCTTCGTACATATCGTCTTTTTGTGGGTAATCAGGAAGCGGTGGGGGGGCTCCTAACTCTTTACGCAATGCACCGGGTGGCGGTTGAGTGTTATAGGTATATCGCACAGAATTTGGGTTCGGATAGTGAGGGTAACCCATTGAAAATTCTTGTTTTGAGCGAAGTCGACTCTTATCTTTTCTAAAGAACAAAATAGTAGTAGCAACTTTGCAGTGAAATTATTAAATGATTTAATTGTTTTAAAAATACAAAAATACAAAATACAAAAAAATTAGGCTTTACACTTTACAATGAAATTTGCTATCGATGAACAGTTTTTAGGGAAAGAATTTCCTGAATGGAAAATTGAAGAAAATTTTGCATTTATACACTGTCACTAATTTTCATTTGCTTCTTCTTTCTTTGTAGATAAATTTAGTGTGTAATTTGAAGCACTTCATAGGTGTAAATATTTTCGAATTGCTTAATTAAATTTGATAAACTGTCGCAAATTTGAATCTTATTTGTGAAATTAATGTGAATTCTGACCGCAAACTTATTCAAATAAAGTACCAGCTACAAGACATAAGGAAGCTTAATATAAAACACAATAAAATTCAATCAATCAAATCAATCGAATTTAATGATAAAATCAATCGAAATTAATAATTTAACTTCTGCAAAGAGCACTTAAAATATCATTATACAAAATCGCTGATTTGAACTTCATTTTGGAAAATGATGTTGCAGCAATAGTTACCAGCAAATGTTCGACTATTATTGATTGCGTCATCTATAAAAGTTAGCCCCCTCTCAGTGAGATTAACACTGCGAGTCTTGCTGAAAAATGTGTATCGAGCATTCGAAAATACATTGCATAACAAAACAATTTTACCTTAGACAGCAACACGTCATAGCAACAATAAGTATAATAAGCACTGCTGCACCCGCCCCCACACCAATCCCTATCACCGTCCACTGGTTGTCATCGGTGGATGGCTTCGGAGTGGTTTGTTTCACAGGTGCAAATCCCACAACACCTGCACCAATTTCATTTGATACCAGTGTTTCACTATTTTTCGCCCCTAAAAAAAAATATATATATAAAAAACTATTAATATAATATTACTTAAATTATCGAGATATTCTTTTTAGAGCCTGCATTTCGTCATGTAATGAGGTAAAAAAAGCAATTGAAAACACGAACTTTTCATACTTGCACCCAATTGCGATAAAATATAATTCTTTTATCAATTTGTTTATCAATGAATTTCTCTAAAAATTTAATTAAACAACAAAAGATTTCCAAAAAGTTTTTTGTGCGAGTATTGTGCGAGTTTTGTGCGAGTATTGAAGAAGAAAATATTTCTTAATGTTTAATTTGGTCTAGCACTCGGTTTCTAACAAACAGATCTTCTTATACAAAGCCTAAGTTTATGACTCACAAATCTTTATAATGACTGCTAAAAATTCTGGAAAATTAATTGGTTTTAAACTCACCAAGAAGATTAATTTAATTAAGGAAACAGAAGAGTACTTCTGGTATAGTGGCATGCTAGACGTTACATCAAACTTTTAATAGAGCTATAATGGACAAATGAATAAAATACAACTCATGATATCAGTAAATCATACTCTACCTTCTAATATAACATTGGAATCGAGTAGAGGTGAATCAAAACCATCTTCTATAGGTATGAGAACAGTGTATTGCACTTCTACGTCACCATCTGACAAAGTCTTTGGGTAGCCAATTACCACGATGATATGATCAGGTGTGAATGTATACAATTTCGCATCACGTCGTCTCCTGAAAAGTAAATATTACGGGCTTAGCAACATTCACTTTAATCATGCGTTAACTCTTTTAAGGATAAAACCCAAGAATTCTCATTTCTAATATACCTTAGAAACCTTAAATTCTATAGATCTAATATAAAACTAATTTCAACAGGAAATCCTGGCAAATTTTAAACTCACAAAGCCCTTAGGCATGAAAGGGGTGTAATTTTATCACACTGCATTGCATTAATAGAAATACTGTAAAGAAGTTAATTACTTTCTTTAAACGTTATATCATTATTTTGGTTTTTGGTTACAAGACAATAACCTAAAACTCCCATTAGAAAAAAACATTTTTCTCATTAAATTTCTTCTGAAATTATTATTTGAGAGTACGAGTGCGAGTACGATTCAGCAGATTAATGCAGGGGTTTTCTAATATGATTTTCATAAGACAGGAGTGGTGACCATTAGATAGAAAGTAAATTATTATAAACAGAACACTTATTAAAGGCTTTGTTGTATATTGATTGTAACTATTTGATTGGAAAACATAAAAAATAAAAACATACGTACATGGTTTCAAAGGCTGTCAATTCCAAAGAAAAAAATTGAAAATGTAGCAGAGCAACATTAACACAAACCTTGTAGACGGAGTTGATAATCCAGTTAAATTAGATTTAGTACAATCAAAAGAAGCACAATAACTTGTATACGCTTTCGCCATAGTCTGCTTGAACTTCATTGCTGTTAACTAATAAAAAAACTGTTTTATGATACAATATTATGGCTGAATTTGTATTTAATAAAATATAAACAGCTAAACAACACAGACGACGAAACACTGTGTACCTGAGGAAACTGCGTGCACGATGACATATTGTATTTTAGATGAAAATTTTTTTACAATGAGACACTGTAAATATAATAACACCCTGTGAGTCTAATATCACTGTGCAATAAGATTGTGTATACAATGACACACTCTGCCCCTGTTGACAAACAAAGCGTCCGATGAAATAAAGCATATAACACACTATAAGTCCTATAACACTCTGCGAGCTTCATAATGCACTGGGTAACACGGTGTGCATCAAAAACACATTTTGCATCCCATCCAATGATTTCATGCGTCTGATGAGTCTATGTGTGTTTGAATAACAAACAATGCCTTCTATGAAAAAGTGCGAATTCAACGACTTTCCCCGCGACAGATAACACACTGACGGACCAATAATACATTGCGAGCACAATGCAATTTCTATGAACCTAACGACTTTTCATTTCAATAACACATTCTGGTGGCAATCTGTAAGTTTCATGACTATTTAACTCATCCTACCTCTTAATAAAATAATATAAACATAAGATGGCATGTGGAAAGCGATTTATTTTAACCAAAATATTTTCTATGAATAAAATAGTGGGATGCGGGACTTAGCATTGGTATAAAACTTTTTTTAAGGCTTGTTTACATTTAAAAAACTTAATGTTTTAAAAAATCAATATTTCACAAAAGAATAATACATATTTTCTCTGTCAAATCGTATCATGGCCAGTAACCAATAATTCAGTGAAATTTAGATATATTTCCCAGAACAATATTAATATGATAGAACATTTGGCTCTCGCCCGTAGGTCTCTTTTAAATTTCGTTATGTTCTATTGTTGTTTTTTGTTTCGTCCTTGATCCGTAGACTTAAAATTAGTGCAGAAAAAGTGGACTAAGAACTGTTGAAATTTATAAAATTAAACACACTGAAAAAAAATTTTTTTTTTTTTTTGGTTGAAATATTTATTATTTTTCCAATTTTTAATACTATAAATACTATAAATTTTTATCTTGCTTATTTTGATGGTTACTGCACTGTCGGAACATAACCAACCACCAGTATAAAATTAAACTGCGTGAGCATCAAAATCGAACGAATTTTTATCCCACAAAATTATGTACTCACTTGTTGTACTTAATATATGCATATTTGCAAGACGCTTGATTGGAAATATTTAATACAAAATGAATTTAATATTACACCAAAACATGATTACTCGCCATAATTAAAAGCGAAAATTCATTCCTAAATAGAAAAACAATAATAAGAAAAAACAAACAAACAAAAACAATTACCACATGCTTTGCCAAATCTGTTACTTACAAAAAATATTTTTTAACCTGCAAACACAAACAAGCTACAAACAGGTATATTTAATAAATAAATAAGTAAATTTATAATTATAATAGTAATATATATATAATATATTTCATAAATAGCTTCTACAAAATCGAAAACTGTAAATGCTATGACAAAACTTTTTTTTCAGTTTTTTCAATTTACAATTTGATCAAACTTCCAAACCAAATTTTATAATATATTACCTGAGTTCCAATGTCCGGTTTGAATTTTGCAGACACTATGTTATCACCTGAATAAACAACAAGCAACTCATAGCATACATATGATTTTTATTTATTTATTAGATAATATAAATATTTTTAGCTTTATCCAATTATTAATTTTTAATTATTTATTTTCAATATTATTTTGTATAATGAAATAAGGAAAGTACATTACGTGCTTTAATGCCAAGGCCCTTTTCACAGGAAAATCTTCACGATCAAGTTTTACCAAACAAAATTGCAGTAAAAAATTTGAAAGATAAATAAGCTCAAGCAAAACATTTTTAAAACTTGATTATTCCAAATAATTTGATTAATCCAAATAATTTGATTAATCCAAATAATGCATGCATCCATTGTTTATGTATATGATGAAGATGGGCAAGTCTTTCATCAGATAACTGCAACACAAAGTCAAAAACCATTTGTGATAATTTAGAGTAGCAGTTTAATTTTACCACGTAGTAATACCAATCCAAATTACAAAAACCGCAAATGACAGATTGTAACCATTGGCAATCAAACTAGTTAAACTACCGGTCATGTCAAATGAGACTTTAAAATGAGCGCCTCATGTTCTTTTAACTTTTAGTTACGTTCTTTCATTTTTTAATCCAGTTTTTTTTTACTGAGTTTAGGCTGAGACGGTAGTGCATCTGATTTCCAGTAACAAAGTTTAAGGTTTGAATCAGCGTATCACCCACTCAGCGACTAAGTATAATTTCAATGTAGCAAGTTGAGTGATGCACTCTATTATAACATTAAAAAACCACGATTTAATGAAAATAAAAATAGGATAAACTCTCTCGTGTCAGGTCTGTCATAAAAACACCTGTAATTGCAAATAATTTACTTTAATTAACGCTAATTGAAATTTGGTTCTGAATCATTAAATAATAATGCCGTAATAATATCTTTCATAATTGGATTATAGTCTTACAAAAACAACTCACCATAGTAAGTTGCACAAGCTGTTCCCGTATAAAACTTAGCACACAAGCATTTGTAATCTTCACCTTGAATAGAACACAGTGCACCGTTTAGACAAGGTTTTTCAAAACACGAATGCATTTTTTCGCATCTTTCACCAAAATATTGAGGTGCTTTACATTTACACGTGAAACTAGCAGGTGCCAAAAAAGTACACACTCCATTATTCTCACACGGTGATGAGTCACATAAATTACCAGTCAGCAGATTTTCACAGAATATTCCATTGCGGTTTTTCGGGCAGTCACACCAGTATTCTTGTGCAGAGTCGACACACATTGAGTCTTCATAGCAGTTGTTGTCATAGCAATTGTCAACTAATTCACAATGTAGACCGTAGTTTTCTGGACCACAATCACATATATAACCACCACGACTGTCTTCTGAACATGTTCCACCATGCATGCATGGAGTACTAGCACATGCATTTAGTTCACAGAAGTGACCACTCCGACCGTTCTCACAAACACATTCAAAATGGTCGTTGTAATCAATACATGGCTCACCGTTACAAGGATCGAACATTTCGCAATAACCTACAAATAAATTACAACATAAAAACTTCTTAGCTTTTTGATAATTCATCATTCAGCATTGACAAATAAAAAAATAGATGAACAGCGTGTACTTTTTCACCCGACCCACCAAGATTGGTTTTTGGTTATTCCTTAAAGAAATAACTTTTTTAAGCCTTTATTTTTTAGCGTGTGCATACATTGTCATAATTGAAGTCATAAAACAAGTTTGCAGCTGAAGCTGAATTGGCATCTTTATAGTAAGGAAGATTTTTATTTTTCGCAGGTTTTTGAGCGTAAATTTGTGTCTATTTTTACATTTTTTCTCTCCCCTTCTTATTTTTTAGTAATAGTATTTGAAGTGTAGAGAATGATTCAATCGAGATAATACTTCGCATTTCTTTATTAATAATATTTGAACAGTAGAGAATAATTCAATCGAGAAAATAAGATATGATATCTTTGTTGTTATTTACTAAATCAAAATCGAATAAAAATTAATAACAATACTGTCAACAAAGAACTTTATTTAAACGCTTAACAAAAGAATCGTTAATATTCCATTCGAATGTACACATCAAATCGTTTTAATAAATTTTATTTTGTGTCTTTAAATAAAGACGGGTGTCTCATACTTTCAGTTAAATTTAGATTCATTTTAAATTGAAAAATATTTTTAAACTAATAAAAATATTTTTATTTTACTATGCATGCGACATACCATAAAACATTTTTTTTTTATATGAACTTACAATAGATCAAAACCAAACAAAAAGTGATTTCGAAACTGTCGACCATGAGTTTATTTTTCTTGACAGCTTTATTGTATGTTAATCACTGGTAGTGTAAGAAAATTTATTGTTTGTTGAATTCTGTTGCAGTTTTCTTCTATCAAATATTACCATATACCATTTTAACTATGGTTTGCCAACAAGCTTGCCATGCTTTCCTAAACCTTTTTATATTGATTAAACCATGGGAAGTAAGAATTGTGAAGAAATTTTATATAAAAAAAAAAAATTAAAAGTTTGAACGCTACTTTAAGAGTTCCATAAAAGTTTTTTAATACTTTTGAAAAATAAACCTTAAATGTAATTGTAGCATTATAAATTAGCCTAACAGATCAACCTTTAGTCCCGCGTGATTGTTTTTTAGTAAATGGGATATATGATGATGTCAGCATTCAAGTTCTACATTTTAGCTCATTTTTTAGCCAAAATGTGACCAATGTAAATGCTGATACAACTAAATAACTGGAAGTTGAAACAACACTCACCAGGCTAAGAAAAAAATTTTTACCAAAACACTCCCGCACCTATTCATAAACACTAGGAGCACGTGAACTATTAGCAGAAATTCAAGATCAAAATAAAATATTTACTGTAACAGCAGAATGATAAAAAATATTAATGTCCATTGAGTTTCGAATCATCAGCTTAAGCAGTCTTATGACTTATTGTCATTAGAAACTGAAAGATCATAAGTGAATATTTAATCAATGTCTGGTTCACAGATCGAAAAACAAACTTACAAAAATAATTTTTATCAAAATCCTACGAAATATAATAACGAAATTTAAAAAATTGTATACAATTAACGAGCTAAGTTCTCCTGACTGTTTTTAAGGCTTCTATGACAAACTTAACGAAAGCTAAAAAATTATTGAGCAAAGCGCTTGGCTGGTTTCAAAGATGCTTAAACACTAAAAAAAAAATAAAATAAACAGCTCAATTATATAAATAAATAACAATAATATATATAATATATTTATATGCTATAAATAAATATATGTTATCGTAGACGGAGTGTATTTTTTTTCCTTATTAAACTAGCTTTGATTAGTCATCTGGTGTCTGATGCTATTATTCCTCTGGTGTCTGATGCTATTTGGCATCTCGCAAGACTCACTTCATAATACGGATTCTGAACAAACAAAGCAATCACAATATATTATATAATATAGAAGTTAAGTCTTTATTATCATGAGCGGCCACGGCAGACAATGGTTTACTCTGCAAGATGAGCGACACAACCCATGGCCTGCATCCTAAGAGTAATACATATCTCTAAAGTGTCTCATAATAAGCCCCCACAATTCCTTAACGAGCAAACTTATAAATTTTTAGGTAAGAATGATAGCCAGGAGTTGAAACCAGACAAAAAGTAAAGGAAAACTCTTCAAAGAATGCATATAAATAAAAAAAAATTTTTTCAAACATGATGAAACATAACTTAGATGATACTGAAATCATTACACTAGTAATAACACTGCTGGAGATGATGAAATTATTTGCAAAAATATTTTACGCCTACATTTTAGTTTTATCCGCTTAAGATTAAGGTTAGGGCGTAAAAGTACAACGTAAATTTATTACCTTACTAAATCACACAGAAACTTAGCAAGATTATGAATTATTGCTGCATCAGCAAAATATTTATTCTTCTTTATCAATATAAAAGGGATCACAAAACAGCATAAAATATACAAGTTCAAGTGGAAAACAATCTTAAATGTGATTTAATGACATTCTTTGACAGTCTTTAAAAATATCTTAAAACCACATTTGCAAATGAAGTGAAGTTTCATTTGGATGTTTGATTTCTGCTTTGCTGATGGAGAAATCATTTTTGTTAAGCTTAGAAGGAAAACGAGGTTAAAACACAAAAGTTTTGAAAAAATTTCTTTGGTGATTTCTATTTCATAACTATCCTTTATCTGCCATTTTGACAAATCAGTATTACACTAATGGGTTAGTATCCTGCTAGTATGACAAATCAACTATTGTATATACATGGAAAAATTAACTTCCACAAACATTAGTTGAGGAGGGTGACTAAGCAATATTTCCAGATTTATTGGTGATTTGAATGAATCAATGATGGTTGTGAGTTCAAAACAGTTAAAAATACAAACATTTAACCTTCAGTGAATAAAAGAGAAAAAAAGCAGAACGTCTGCATGATTTTTTGACATCTACACAGAGTTGGTAGAACACAGATTAAACTACAGATTTTTACTAGAATTCAACTATTTGGATGTAAATAATATTAAATATTATCTAAGGTATTTTAATTATCCCATGAGGTAGAAGAATTTTAAATGAAGCAAATAATTAGTAGCGGGCTAGATTACAGAAAGCCTATTTATTTTGTTAAGACAAATGTTACGACAAACGTTATTGTATTGCAACAAACGTTATAACATATGTTATGAGAAAGATCACTGGAAGTAAGTGCTTTAAACAGCAAATTCGTTTTAAAGTACTGGAGATGTCAAAACTTATTGCATTGTCTCCAGACATACCACAGTTAGTTAGTCTATGATAAAGTTTTCCTTAAAAATATTTTTAAAAATAGTTTTAAATTAGCAAATTGTCATAATTACTGTGCTTGTAAAGTTCATTAGTGAGACATGAAGTGGGAGTATAGGTTGTTGTCATGCAGTGGCAATAGGTGTGAAGAACAAAGTCTCAAACATTAAACTGAAGTATTTTTTTTCAGAATAAATTGCTTCATAATAATACAATAAAATATAAAGAAGAAGGTTTATCACTATGTGCCTAATAATAATGAGATTGTATCTTAGATAATCTTCAGAAAGAATGTCAAAATGAAAATAAATATCAAAACATCATTTTTCAACAAACCTTTTGGTCCTTTTAAAGCTCACAGGGCTTGAGCACTTGATAGAATTTCAGTAGAATCGAGAAAAATTTAGAAATAGAATAATGACCAAATTTGATATGTATTAATTCATAGTCGCGATTTAAATTTCAAAATTGATGACAAACTGTTATATTGTGTGAAATTCTTAAAACAACAGAAAAACCAAAAATTGGCAAAAATCAAAAATGACATTTCTGAACCAAATAGGAAATGTTTTAAGGTTTTTGAACTTTTTGAAACTTTTTGGAACACCAGGCATTGCCAAAAGTTTAGAAAAGTTTTAACATCAAAATCTTTTAACATCAAAAAAAAATTTCAGAATCAAATGGGAATACCAATTTTTGAGAAAAAAATATTCAAAGGTATGGTTTTTGAACCAAATTTGAAATGGTTCAGTGTCTACATCACAGAGGACTTTCATAATTTCTGCTATACAATATACTAAAGCAATATATATTTTTAATCGTTACATCAATTTTACATTTCATAAAATTTGAAAATTTAACTTCATTTAAAGTCTTCACTTTTTCTAAAAATCAGCACCTGAAGAAAAATATTGAAGAAAAAATGAAGACAAACAAACATGAATTGATCGGCTCCCTGGCATTGTTACAGATTAAATGATTATTAACTTAACTTCAACTCCAGTTGTTCATAAAAAAAAAAAACGAAATGAACACACCTCCATCATACTGACATACTGAATCATTTAGCAATCCAATCATTCCAACCGGACATAAACATTCGTAACTGTCGATGTGAGAGATACATGAATGGCTGCATTCAGCATCTGAACATTGGCTTATAGCTAAATATAAATTATAATTAAATTATCATAAACTATCTCCACTGCATTTGTTTTTGTAATCATAGCTGAACCTTTTTTTAAATGTCGTCATCATTTCGAACCCTCTCCATGAAACAGAACAACTTTAATATCTGAATACTCCCTTTTCAAACTAAATGTTTACAAAATAGTCAAAAGATTTCTTGATACCTTCATTATAAAAAACTCTGAAGAAAAATAATTGTTGGGAATTTTCTCAAAAAATGCACCAACGTGATTAAATGCATTAAAAAATCTGAGATTTTACCATATTCTTTATTGAGAATTTACAAAAAAAAGATATTGTAAAGAGATTGCCAGCGGTCATTAATTAAAAAACAAAACAAAGAAATAAAAGCTTACGATCATCAGATAAGGTCAAACACTTCTTTCCACATGTTGTATCGCAACATTTCTCGTTGGAATTACATTGATTGTCGTGTAAACATGTTTCTTCGAAAGCTTCAAAAATATCGCAATGGTATGCAGGACAATATCCAGCCTTTATCACTGAAAAAAAAAATCTATTATTGAAAAAATATAGGTACAAAACAACATTTATCAGCATAACCTAAATATTTTGACTGGATAAAACTATTTATATATA
>JAUZNK010079967.1:0-13292 GCA_035046665.1 Euphysa ruthae | reverse complement strand
AGCCTGATGATAGGAGCAGCATGACTCCTGAAACGTCGCTCAATAAAATTTTATAACTCATGACATGCGTTTTATATATATATATGTGTGTAAATAAATAAATATTTATTAAAAATATAATACTACAAAAATTACAAAATAAAAAAGGAAAAGATTTTGATACTGAATTTAGTCTATATTTATCAAGTCTTTGAACTATATCCAGAGAATTTGTGATTGATTTTGTTTCATTAGAAAGCCTGTTCCATATAAAGGGACCTTTTGATGATAGGCAATTTTTTCCATATGTATGTACACACATTATATATCAAATCTTTCTGACGTTTGAAGAAGCCAATAGTTTTGCATTTAAGATTTGATTTTGGGATGAAGCTATGGCAAAGAAAATGTAAAAGATATTAAGATTGTTTCATCTTTAATATGTCAACTGCAAAGCTGATCTATACATACCAACAAGACATTTATTTATGAATTTATATATAATAAAAATTATTAGGCATTTGAGAATAAAGTTTCATCATAATGAATTCAATTTGAGCAAATTGATATTAAATTTCAGAAAAATGTCTGAATTACTGATTGTTGATTTATGGGTTCTTTTGAATTAAAACAGATTTGAAGAAATATCAATTATATATTCAACCAGGGCTTCTTGGCATTAAATTGAGCACTTAGGGAAAAAAATAACTTAATGAATCTCAATTTTATTGAGAAAAATAAAGGTTTAATGGTTTTTCAAATAAAATATGTTTATGCAGTAAAGCAATATGTTGCCCAAAAAATTTGATATTTTGGCATCTACTCTTTTCGTCTTGCACCCATAACAGGGAAATTGGACCATATACCCTTAAATATATCCTAAAATAGAATTTTGACCAGAAATTGAACATTTTTGTCAAATTCATGTTCTTTCGAAAATGGCTTCATCAAATTCAGTTAAAAACAGTTTACTTTAAGTAGTGTATACTGTAGCCTAAAAAGATATTAGATTTCTATGTTTCTATAATACCATAATATTTGCATTATAAAGCTGAAGAGGGTTTCTTAATTTTTATTATTTAATATTTATTTTTGCAAAAAAAAAATAATTAAAAAGGTATTCTCTGTATTCTAATGAAAAGAACTAAAAAAAATTTTTAAAAATTTTTCAATAGCAAATCAATATTGATGTACTAATTCTACAAATTTATTTATTTTTTAAAGTAAAACAGCGATTTATTGAAATTAAAAATTTCCAGCCTTTACGAAAACGTTTCGAAGAACAATTGATTAAAAAAAGATTTTTTTCAAAAAAAAAACTTTCTTTTATTAAGAATGCTGATTGCTTTCTCATTGCATACTTAGATCCGGCCACAAAATTTTAAAAAAATCATGAAATACTTGTATTATCGTTTTACCCATATTAAGAATAGATTGTTTTTAAAAATGTTTGTTTATATCATGTTTCTCCTGTCCATTTGCTATAGTTCATAGCAAAAAGAACCTAAAGAATCTTTAAAAAAAAAAAATGCTATTATTATAGAGCAAAACTGCTATACATTCTGAAACTAAAAATTTAAAAAATTTTTTTGCAGGAATGTCAACATCTAGTGCACCACCACCTACAGAATGTTCTGAAGACAACAATGTAATGTTAAAAAGAGCTTCTGAGTTTAAAAAGCGCCGTGCAGTGTTAAAAACAAAATTAAATAAAAACATTTCCACAGTTGATGACAAAGTTAATAAAGAACTTTCAAACACTAATAGTGCGACTGAAAACATTGGAATGAACATATTTCTACCACCTATCAAAAAAAGACGTAAATTGACTTTAATGAATGGAAAAGATTTAAAAATCGATCTGCCACATAATAGTACAGTTGATATCGGGTATCTAACTGATGAAAGATATTCAAAAATATCTTCCGAATATCCTGAGTCAATGGTAAACGAATTGAAAAATTACAACCCTATTAACAACAATGAATTATCACTGAAACTGAATACAAAAACTCAATCTCGTTCAGAAAATAAGGCTGTAATAAACACATTGAATTTAACAAAATTTACTGAAGGCAAAACCATGGATTGTTCAGGCGACAACTATTCTCATACATTGATAATAAAAGATGGTAACCAAAAAGTTTATGAATCTCCAATGTTAAACAAACTCATGAAAACAATGTCTGAGCTTCCAACAAACGAAAACTCTTCTGACGAGATTTCTAACTTACCCCAGATTAATTTTTCTACTAAAACTAGTTCTATTCTACCAATAAAAGAGGAAGTTGGATTATCAAATAAGCTCCCAAAAACATCTCCACCTATTAAAAGAATTTCTGAAGAATCGCCAGTAAGAATCCAATCTATTAAAAGCACTATTGAATCATCAGTAATGAATGCAAGACTTGCGGCTATGTTAGCACAAGTTTCTTCTCAAACTGCAGTATCTGGTAGCACTCTCCAGAGTTCTAATATATTAAAGGATAATTCTTTATCTCAAATTGTCGGCTCTCCAACAAGAAAATCAAGGAAATTACGTGCTAAACCGATTTCAATCCATGATTTTATTTCTAAATATAAAACGAATCCATCTAGCGGTATTACTCCATCAACTTTAGAATTGAATGTGGGAAGTGATCTGTGTAGAAGTAACTCATTAAGTATAAATGATAGAATAATAGCTCCAAGAGACCAAGCATTTAGTACTACTTCTAAGATAGCTAAGGAGACACATTCTGAAAAAGCGATACTGTCATCAATTTCAAACGTAAGCTTTTCATCTCCGAGGAAATTTATCCCAATACCTAAACATGTTAAAAAGACATTATGTGATAGGCAAATTAATGAGATGTTGGTACAAGATAACAACGTATCTACTACTAATGATCACAACTATATGAAACTTAGACAACCTAACACTCTTTTGGACAATAATCTCGCATTGGATATGAATAATGTGCCTCCGACTCATTATGATGAAGGCGATGTAATATCCACATCTGAAGCTTGTATGAATATATTAACATCAGATATTTCGAAAGAAATTAGCTTAATTGCAAAAAATAGTGATGAAAAAAAAACATTTGAGACAAAATTATCACCATCCAAGTTATCATCATCAGAGGGTCTTACTGCCTTTAAATCTTTGGAGTTGAAAAAATTTATATGTAGCGTATTAGATATTGTAGCAAAACAAAAATCTGATAGTACAACTTCTCTGAACAGTCTTTCAAAATGTGTCATATCAGAAACCCGTGTATTATCAAATAATGAAAAGTGTTCAACAAGTAAAATTGCCTCTACAGAACAAAATAAACAAGTAATCACATTGTCTCAAAATACAATAGAAAATCTTATCGATAAGAAAGTTGAAAACTGTCCATGTGATATAACAAAAACCTGTGAAAATTCTACTTCCCAGCTTACAATGACTTCAAAATCTCAACTTTCTTTTCCAACAAGTGATGTTTATCCACCGAAAACTATGCCTACGATTTTTTCATCTCCAGTTACTTTGAATTCTAGTACTTCAAAAATTTCATACCAGACTAGTGCTTCAACTATCCCATTTAAAACTATTGCTCCTAGACTTAAATATCCTAGTGCCTTAACACCAGCTGCTTCTGAAAAATTTAATTCACCAATATTACTTAAAAAAGTATTTAGTGGCGACAAGATAAATAATGATAAAGGTGGTATAGTGTACGGAAGAATACGAACAATTCCTACTGCTAACAAACATGGTGTCCTTGAAAATCGTTTGTTTTTGCTCATCCCCTCTGATAAAGATAGTGGAATGTTCAAGAAGATTCCTGTTTCATTACAAGGTGGTATGAAAAATTTTAACTTGGCGTTTAACCAAAATAGCATCCAACCTGGCAAAATTGTCTTGCCAAAAGGACTCTCCCCAGACTATCTGATACCAGTCTGTCGTGATTTCTTTCAACAGTCCAATCTTAGACAGGGTAAGGTGAATGTTTTACCAAAAAGCCAACCAACTGCAACTAATAGTGACGTGAAATTGTTTTCCCCCTTAATGGAATCTGCTAGCACAACTATAAAATCTGCAATTACTGTTAACACTGTAAAATCTACTCCAATTATCATTGAAAAAAAGTCGACTCAAGTCATCACTACCACATTTACAAAATCAACTCCTTCTCCGGCTACAAAATTTTCTAATACTAAAATTCCAAAATCAATATCTGTTGCCACAGTTACAATGACTACTCCTGCTACCAAAATGACAAGATCAACTGCTGTATCCCAATCATCAAATTGGTTTTCTGATTCTATAATTACAAAACATACAGCTAATAATGTTTTAATACCTCCTACTTGTGCTGTCGCTGTTGCTTCTACTTGCTTTATTTCTACAGATGGAGTAGTGGAATCAACACCTAATATTACTGCAAATCCAATATTTGCACCTAAAATTCCAGTTCTAACCTCTCCTCACAAGATTTTAAAGTCTGCAGAGTTAATTGAAAATTCAGTACCAGTTATCAGCTCAGTTCTTGATGCTAAAAGTGTTGTGGATGTTTTATCTATACAAAAAAGATATTTGGAGACCATTCCCGATAGCATGTCTCAAGAAACACAGATGCCTATTGATAATGATGTATCGTTCACACCTTTTGAGTCACATAAAACAGATCTTATTGCATCGCCAGAATTATGTACTTCTACATCAAAGTCTATTTCCATTTTAAGCAATCATCAACATACTTCCCTTGATAATTCAAATAACATTTCAATTGATGTTAATACTGCTACTAATATTCCGAAAGCGCATGTGTTTAATGGTTCTACAACAAACAGACCCTTTCAAAAACCATTTGTTCATGGTTATAAAACAATCGCGCCTTACACACATCATTCAAAAATATATACTCATAATAATACATCAAGTAATTTGAAACTGCCTATGAGTAAAGATTTGTTTGAAGTGAAAAATGTTTATACATCAAGTCTTAATATATCTGCTGATTCAAACAGACAATCATCTTACATCTTTGCAACTAAAGATTCTAAAATACTCACACCAATAATGCCAAGTTCTTCTTCCGTCAGTAAGCAAACATCAGAAATGTTATCAAGTGAATCATCATTGGTAACTAAACCAACTTCTGTGGTACTTCAAGTTGCTAAAGATCAATTTCCTTTTAACTTTCCTGTTAAATACTCCACCAAAAGTGTTGTTGTTCGTACTGATAATAACACCAAGGCTGTAGCATTTTCAAGACCATCTTCTGAGGTGCAAGAAAGTGTGACTTCTATTATATTTGAAAAATCAACTAATAAAATTTATAAACCAATTGTCACTGAGGCTGGTTGTGCACGTGTATGTGGTATTAAACCTTATCCAAGAGCCAAAACCATTCTATACTGTAACAAAATTGGTTCGGATTTGTTGAAAGAAAATGATAATATGCCAGTTATATCAAACTGCATATCTTTAGCTGATAAAAAAAATGATGAAGCTACAGCTAGAGTTGATGTTCTGCAAACAAGTGATATGAATAACACCAGCCAAACATGGGAGAGTGATGAAAAATTAATAGGATTTGATAATATAACCAAACCTGTGGAGAAATGTATTGACTTAGCAGAGAAGATGGAAGAAGATGTTATTATAACAAATGTTGTTTCAAAGAATGCTAAATACCCTAAACAGTTAAATTCATCATCTGGTAGAGAATTGGACTCATTAATATGCAAAAATATATTCACGCACAAAAATTTAGACACCATTGGTATCATACGAAAGGGCTTTACACCTAATTTAATTTCCCCTACTCAAACTTCAAAAATGATACGTCCTGGTATGAAAAAAGAAAATGTAAAATCCATTCAAGATACTATTAGGAAAAACGTTAAAGTTATCTCCGCTTATAATGAAAAAAAAAAGTTTTTCTCAGACTTAGATTTGAGAAAATCTCAACGAATACTTAGAATGTCCCGTGCTCTTGATAAACTTAACTTGACTCAAACCAGTTGGCTACGTGGTACAAAAGGTGCAAAATGTGTTGAGTCAATACGCGAGTTAAGAGATGTGTTAATTGTTGAGCGTATGAAGCAACAGAAACATTTAGACAAATTATATGAAGAGTATACAGATAAGAAACAGTTACCAAATGAAATTATTGATGTTGATTCAAGGAAATTTTCAACCTCAAATACACCAGGCACTTTTGAATCATCACATGTTGAGAGGCCGGTGAATCTGAGACTGTTTAATCAAACACCAGCCGAAAAATTGCTCAATAAATTTTCATTAACTAATCTTGTTTTTTCAAAACAATCTTCATCTAAACTACTACCTTGTCTTTCACAAAAAAAAACCGTTGATGTTCTGACAAGAAAAAAGACGTTCCAAGAAATACAAGAAGAGCAAAGAAAACGCAAACTGTTGAATGGTGGTACATTAACCAAAAATAAACTTTTGAAAACAGCAAATAATGCAAATTTGTCATTAATGAAACCACCTCCTTCTTTATCTTCTCCATCTGAATCTAATAAGACCATATTGAATTCAACAGTTGAAAAAAAAATTGTTAATTTGATATCATCATTCTCTTCTCATCATTCATCTTCTACATCAACTGTATCATTTTCAAAAAGTTCTCCTGCATTGGCTTCCAGAACTATATCTTCTTTGACTACATCAACTTATTCAAAAATTACGTCTCTCTCTGCTGGCAGTTCTATAACTAAACCTGGAGAGACTTTTACCTCCATTCCGTATTTAAAGTGGAAAGCTGCTAATGTTGCTGAAGCAAATTTCAAGGGGAAACTGTTGGAAAAAAATAAGCAGAAAATTAAAGAAACGCCAACTAAGAAAAATAATTTTAGAGATAAGCAACACATAAACAAACATAATTCACTTGAAAATATCGGTATGGCAAAATCTATTTCAAAGCTGAATGCTGTTTCTAATTCTACAAGGAGTCTTCTAAATGAAAAAAATGCAATCAATGGTAGATATGATTATTCTGATAGTGATGCTACCAACACTGTTTACACTGATTCAGATAAAGATGATGTGAAGGATGTTACAACTATGAAGAAACTGTTATCACCAGACAAGATTGATGTAAAAAGAGATCACTCTGTGAACAAACTAAAGAAATCTAAAGAACTAGAGCAGCTCACAGATGCCCATTGGAATGAATCTTGGTTGAAAGGTAGTATTATTGCTCTGGAATTCATTGTAAAGTCTACATTATAAGCAAATAACAGTGACAGTTTAGATTTTAGGAAAAAATCTGATGCGTGGCAAAGATTTTAGACTGGGCAGACCTACCTAAACAAAAATCAAAATATTTAATTTCCTTTGAAGTTGGAAAACATTATTTTTGATCATTGCTGGCAATATAGACAGAATGTGCTGTAAATCGTAATTTTTTAGTGTTTCTAAAAAATCTTGTCATAAATTTTTCTTAAATTTTGTTTATTACTTGAAAATAATATTTCAGATTTTTTAGTTAACCATTCCCCCTTTCATATCACAAGTTATTCTGCCTAGACTCCATTTTTAGCTTTTCTTTAAAAAATTTGTTCTGAATCTGTCAAATTAGTGCTATCTTAGCATGTTGGTCATTTTGCGACTTTTCAATTTTCTTAAAAAAATTATGCTTCAATTCATCAAAATGTTGTTGAAAAATTGGATTCTTCACGTACACTTCATGACAAGTCACATTTGCTTAAAAAATATTTAAAATAAATAAATATATATATTTTTTTTTGTATCAAAAAATTTTGTTGTTGCTCTGTTCAAAGTTTTAGACAAGGCGTAATATATAAATATATATGTATAAATATAAATGATAGTGTGCTAAATATATTTAATTTTTTTTTATCAAAAAAATTTCAAATATTCTTGATATTCTTACTTTAGATCCACTTCCTTCTTGTGGTAGCATACGCTCCTGTCGTGAACAGCGTTCATTATACTGGGCTCTCTCTAAATTTGCTGAATTAGATTATGAAGATTCACAGAGGTATCCGTATAACCAGGTGAGTTTTTTCAAAAACAGTTTGTTGATATCCGTTTAGAATTTTGCTGGGTGATATTCAATCAGTTAAAACTTTTATTGAAATATAGGGATTTGTTTTATATATAAAACTAAGTATAGCACCATCATGATATTACTAACATGTCCGCCTATACTAAAATTTTGTGGTTTTAACTAAAAGTTTCGAGAAGCTTGCTCATGGTCATTAAGTAGTTTCAGTATCGAGCTGAAAATTCCTTTAAATTCATTTATAATTATTCAAGTCTTAAGAACTAATTAAGTTTTTACTTAAATTTATGATAATTTTGATATATTTACTATTTAAAAGAAATAACAACAGTACAGCTGGCTTTTGAAAATCATTAGTTTGCCAACAATCTTTAAAAAACAGCAATAGTTGACAACCGTTTTGTGACTTTTGTTCTTTTGTTCTTTTCTTCACTAAGTTTTTTAAAATCATATAAAAGGTACAATAATTTTAGGTAATTCACGCATGACCATTGCTGGCTCACGCTAATTCAACTGTTGATTAATCAACACTTTGTCAACATCAACACATTACTTCATTGTGATGATTAATTAGAATCAGCACGTTTGAACAAGTTATTTCTTGTCCTAAAGTTTATTTGTATTTGTATTAACATTTATATGGTCTTGCTTTATAGTTAGTTTAGCTATGGTGAACTAGCTCTGTCCACCTTCCACACATTTAGTATATTTAGAAAAAATGATTTATTTTATAGACTATTACAAAGGGTACATTCAAGTCAAACGTTGTAAAGAAATCTGCAAACAAACTTGTTAAACCAATCACCAAAGGTAAGATAATGATCATTATGTGACTTTACTCATCAAGCAGAAAAACTTTAGAAAATTGTGTAGGTAGCCATGTTTTTTAAGGTAGTTTTGACTTCAGGGAGTTAGGACCGCATGTTTTGATTCCAACAAAATTTTTTTTTTTTCATTACTGGGTCATTTATTTCTCAAATATTTAAAATAACTTAGTGTATTTCAGACTAATTTAACCTAAAATTTGTCAAACTAGTTTTATTCGAACCTGAAATCAGAAAAAAAATTTAGAATAAAGATTTCATGCTTGCATAAAAAAGAGATTTGGTGAAAGTGTTAGATTATAATAGGAAACGAAATACATTAAAGATACAAACTTAATTTGATTATAATAGCTTTTGTAATATCCTTGACTGCAAACAAAATACTGTCTAACATGCAAACCTTCAGAAAGTTAAAAATTTGCTTGATGACATCACTAACATATGAAAAATTTAATAAATGGCACTATAAATATACATATTTTTTTAGTATTAAAAATTTATTTTTAAAGATAAGACCTGGTAAGAACTGCAAAATTTGGCTTTTGAAATTATTCAACCCATGAAGTGTTTGAAGAAAATTTGATTTGATGAAAGACGGAATAACATCTCTGGTTTTTAGATCTGTTATTTTATTGATTGTATGCTCTGTTATACAGTCAGTTTTAATCAAATTAGTTCAGTTAAATATTTTCTTTGAGATAATCCTGGTATGTTTTCAAAAGGGAATCAGTGAAAAAATAATATTTAGAAAAAAAAAACTGAAGGAAGGTTGCGGTCACAACTTAAAGGTAAAATTGCCTCTTTCTTGTTCAATATTTACAGACACAATAGATACAATACAATTGATACAGATGGGTTATCATCAGAATACAATGATTTAATCTAAAAGTTGTGTTTTTCTTTACACTGAACATTTTGGAGTAATCTTAAGTGATTAGTGTTAACTCTTTCAAGACTATGAGATTTTAGCTCCACATCTTCTGATAGATTTTTCATCTCTTAATAATTGACCTCTTTTCAAAAAGAAAAAAAAAAACTCACTTGAAAATCCATAATGGTACTCTAGCTGCAAGAATTTTTCAAAAAAGTCAAATAATTTAATTTTCAAAAGCTCTTAATTTTTTTTTTTTTTTTCCTGATGTTTAACATAAATCGATTCCACACAGAATATTCCTTAGAATATAGAGAAAAAAAATTTTGAGTGTCTTACCATGACTAGTTCTTGAGATATTGCCAAAACAATGAATAAATGTTTTCCAGGTAAATACTTAAAAATATAACTTCTGAGTTCACTTGTTGGATTAAAAGGAGGAAGTGAATTTGGGACAGCATAAGTATTGTAGGATTTCTCATCGTTATTGTTGTCATCGTTTTTCTTTGGTTGTTGTGGTTGTTTACTTGTTTATTTTCTTTTTGCATGTGCTTTTCTCACAGGCGGTAGTGGTGTTCGTGATGGTGACCCAGGCAGTGAATTTGGTGTTCTGACATCTTTTTTCTTTTTCTTTTTTTTTACCTTGTGCATCAAGCTGGTTTAGGTGAAGATGGCACTGGTTTAATTTGCACAAAATCTTATCCTCATAGAAAAATGTATTGGCATGTTACTTTCATTGTCACTTTCATAATCAAGAAGGAGGAATGAGAGTAGAATCAGAGGTAGGAGGAGTGAGCGTAGGATCAGAAGTTTTGTCATTGGTTTCAAGACTAAATGAGAAAGGAAACAGACTCTGATTCTTGCTGTATGAATATGAACAAACCTAAAAAACCTTTCTGTTCTTCTAAAAACCTTTTTGTCCTTCTAAGAGATATCTAAAGAATAAAAAATAACGGTTGCAAAAGAAAAATGGAGAGAGTTGCTACTTTTCTTCTTCAAGGTCTCAGTCATAGCCAAGTAAATTTCTGTCAATTCCTTCTTCATCTTCACTTTCAAGCCCTCCATTACTAGAATCGTCATTTAGCACATAATCAAGAGCATCTTGCAAGAACAAACTCATTTATGCTTTGGAAACCTTTGTTGACATTTTGGTCTGAAAAAAGTCAAACTCTGTTCCCTGAAATAGCTTATTATATCTCTCAGTAACATTTTTATAGCTAACAGGCTAAGTATTATCCCGATTTTCCACTACGATCAGGTTTGGAATCCATCGTTCCTGTGGGAACGATTTTCTTTTACATGGTCTTGAAAGAGCATTTTTTTGAATATTATACCAGTCACAATTCTTGAATCTTGACATTATTTACAAGAATTTGCTTTTTCTTTTTGGTTTTTTTTTTTATTATACTTGAATGCCATATGCTGACCTTTGTACAGCATTTTTATATATCAGAAATCGTCATGAGCTATTCATTATAAACCTTTGGAATTAAAATTTATGTTTTAAATTACTAAAATTGATATAAGATTTCTTTATTTTTTTTACAGTTGATAAAAGTAGTTCCTTTGCATCTAAAACAAGTGCTCGCATTGCAGCAAAATATAAAAAGGTAATTTTCAATTATTATTATTATTATTAATTATTATTTTACCAAAAATATCTGTCACAATATCTCTTTGACAACATTGTTGTCGTTGATCTTTGAGCGAGTCGTATAATGATGTTACAAAAATTCTTGTTCCATAATTGATTTTGAGTAAATTTTCAACAACGTTAGAATATTTTAAAGCTGGGAAGCAAATTAAACCTCTTCTAGTTACTAAAACATCTAAACAGATTGCATTTGAATAAAATACTCCAAATCCCTTGATATCTTGAGAATTGAGAAGTTTTTTATTTTGAACCAAGCATAAAAAATTTTTTTATTGATTTAAATTATTTAAATAGTTTTTTTTTATTTAGTGTTGTTCCATGTAGCAAAATATGTACATTATTATTATGTGAAGTTTGATTTAGATATTTGTTAAAATTTTTATAAGCGATATTTTTTATCATTTATAGCGTTATTCACAACCTGATAAAAGGACATTGAATGCTACACTTAAACTAATATCCCCTGTGGTTAAAAAGCCAGGTAATATATTAGTTTATTTTTTATCTTAGGTTTTTATAAAAAATTTGGTTTTAACTGGATTTATAAAAAAACTAGTACTTTAAGCAGGTGGCCTTTTTGGGCAAAATATGCCTCTATGGTCCTTTTAATTCATGAAAAATTAAATAAGAAATACAAATGTTGGCAAAATTTTAAAAATTCTGTTTTTAAATCTAAAATGTTTTCAAATGCCCACATATCTAATTATTCGGAAATAAATTTCCAAATGTTATCCCAAGTTTCAGCATAATCGGAGTAAAAATTTTTGAGAAAAGTCAAAAAACACAGTTTTTTGATGTTTTTGAGTCCATGGACGCATCCAGGTACGATTTCATAGCGGTGAACCGCTATGTGTGCCCAAATAAATGCCCCCAAAAATAAAAAGCCAAAAAACCTGTAATTTACAAAAAACTTTGTGTGCCTTCACTGAACAACACTGGAATTTGCAGTGATGAAACATAATGCTCGTCTGACAGCACTAGGCGAGTCAAGTGTCCTTACGGGCGAATAAGAGCTTTAGAAACAAAACTCTGATTCGCCCATCAGGGCAAGTGTCAATTTCCACGAGGAGGAAATAAATTATGAGTTTATTTTTCCCCCTTTCATTGTCAGAATTTTAAAACTTTCAAGGCACCAATTATTGTTATTACTGACTAGCTGTTTATCAGTAAGTATACTTTTCCTCGCTACTTCACGCCAACGCCATTTTTTTTGTGAACTGATTATATAATTAGCTTTATGAAAAATGATGTCCGTTAAAGCAAGAGGGATGAAATGATTATTGTGTATTTCTTAAGTTTGTCCTTCCTTATCGTAAAAAAAAAAATGCAGCAAATTTTAAATAAAAATCAAGTTCTACAACATTCATTATTATTTTGAAATTTAAACTGCTGGGAAAACAAATACAGCAAAGTAAAAACTTTTTAGCTTTTGCAAATGAAGCATTTAAGTTATTTAATTGGCATACAGGTATACAGGTAACGGCAATTCATAACATTTAATTTGGCAAAAACATGATGCTTTAAAACTTAGTATATTGAAATTCTACGTGATATTAAGTATTTTTAGACACATTTTTGTTTTTTTATTTTCATTACACAATTCTTGTGCTATTCGCACAAAGTCGCTGTTTGAACACAACAGAAATTATTTTTGGTACACCCTCTTCATCTAAACACTCTGAGGATACATGACCACAAACTTTTGCAACGATGCAAAAAAAAAGAGTGAGTGAGTACTTGGATTATGGCCAGCTATCCCACACACTTTAGTGTCAATGGATTAACCCCTTAAGTTTATCTGACGTAATATTACGCCACTACGGGACTTGTATATTTTGTTTTTGACGTAATATTACACAATGTAACCAGCCTCGCTTTCCTGCTCTGTAGCAAACGTAATATTACGCTAACATTGTTTTGGCTGCCGTAAGAAT
>JAUZNK010079956.1:0-13292 GCA_035046665.1 Euphysa ruthae | reverse complement strand
TGAGAATATCGGAGTGCTAAATAACTCAGACGTAGACCAATACATGTGAATATTAGGCTTATATATGATTCCCATTAATAATACTAGACCAAGAAACTTTTTCATTTCTAAAACTGTAACCTGTTCCTAATTTCCTACATACGTATTATCCACTTTATCTAGGTTTTCCTCTCTGAAACTTTCAGCAAAGCGATTTGTTTCAAAAACCGAAAGTTCAATAATTTCATTTGTCAAATATAGTTCAACAAAATCAAGAGGAGTATGATTCTCTTTCATCCCTTTCATCCCTGTGGATGAACCGTTTTTAATAGAGTTTTAGTTGTTTATCACATAATATTTGAATTTATTTTTGATTTACCCATCAAAAAGCTGATTTTTTAAACATGCATCTAACAGTAATTTTAGTCATGTGACATCATAATGACGTCATATTTCACTTTTTAAAATTTTATTTGTAAGATAAATATGTTAGTAAAAAAGGAGCCAAGTTTCATAAGGATTGGTTTGTTACTTTAGTCTCTATAACATTTTAAAGCAAATGTTGTGTTTTTAGCTGTCGATGAAAATCCACCATTTTGATTGGCTTAATAATGGGTAAACTGTTTTTATAGAGTTTCAGTTGTTTATCACATAATATTTGACTTTATTTTTGATTTACCCATCAAAAATCTGATTTTTTAAACATGCATCTAACAGTAATTTTAGTCATGTGACATTATAATGACGTCATATTTCACTTTTTAAAATTTTATTTGTAAGATAAATATGTTAGTAAAAAAGGAGCCAAGTTTCATAAGGATTGGTTTGTTACTTTAGTCTCTATAACATTTTAAAGCAAATGTTGTGTTTTTAGCTGTCGATGAAAATCCACCATTTTGATTGGCTTAATAATGGGTAAACTGTTTTTATAGAGTTTTAGTTGTTTATCACATAATATTTGAATTTATTTTTGATTTACCCATCAAAAAGCTGATTTTTGAAACATGCGGTTAGCAGTAATTTTAGTCATGTGACATCATAATGCTGTCATATTTCACTTTTTTAAATTTTATTTGTAAGATAAATATGTTAGTAAAAAAGGAACCAAATTTCATAAGGATTGGTTTATTACTTTAGTCTCTACAACATTTTAAAGCAGTTAGGTCAGAAATAGCAATTTTGACTCCGGGAATATAGAGGAAAATAGCCCAGGAGTAAAAAGGTTAAAGTTTATTGTGAATTATTTGATTTAAACAAATAGAGCTAGGTTTTTTTAGGTTTCAAGCTGTCAAATTTGAATCTCTTTATTTATTTTGTCATTTTTTTAACAAGACTGATATCAATGAAATTAATTTTCAGTTGAAAATGACCAATGTTGCTCATGATATATTATTATAGAAACTCTCCTTGTTTGTTTTGACATTAAAAAAATTTTATTAAGATTGCATTTAGAGTGTTAGAGGTTTTGAAATTTTCAGAATGTCTTGCGATGCTATTCTAAAAAACAAACAGATAAAATAAAAACAAAATAGATAATGCATCCATATGGGCGTTCTTGCTGCAAACTTAATTTTAGCAACTGATTTTTAGAAATATAATTTTTCTAGTAACTTAACATTTATTTCATAAAATGTATCTTGACCCTTATGATTAATGTTGCATTGTAATGTTTTCTTTGCAGCAATATTTTTTTGTTAAATTTCATCCTGCATTTTTTTTTTTTTTTTTTTTTTTTTAAATTCTTAAAGAGATATTTTTCATTTTTTGACAATTTTTGCCCTATTCTGGGCTGGTTTTACTATATTTTTTGCTCAGGAATGTAGCAAAAAACCTATTAAAATGAAATGCCTACCGGTATAATAGTAAATAGCTAATGATGTAATGATCTGTTTGTTTGAAATGATTATTAAGATGTTTAAAGATGAGGAGTTTGATGCTGCGCTGAAGGAACTCGATGACCCAAAACTGGATGATTTTGAATTTTTTGTGGAATGTGCTGATGTTAAAATATACAGAAAATATCATGAGGTAAGTAAGGCTAACCAACCGTAACATTTTGTATGAATGGACTAAACATGGTTTGTTTTTTGATCCCTAAATATACTTTTTTCAACTCACTCATTTTTTTCTAATTTTTCTGTTATAATTTACAAGATCACAACTACGTCCAATTTATATTTTTGCCATTAAGACATTCTTATTTTTAAGGGTCTCAGTTTAAAACATGCCCAATTTTACTGTTTATAACTGAATCATTTCTCAAAATCATTTTTCTTAAAAACCTCTCAAAGTCGTCTTTCTTAAATTTGATTTGAAGTTAAGCATCTTAGATGATTTTACTTATTTGGTTGCTTAAAATATGGCTTTTCAATGAGTTTTTAGTTATTTCATGACTTGATAATTGAAATTAATTATTAAGGACACCACTAATAACCTTATTATAATCTATATAAAGTGTACATACATCTATACCCTATAACAACTGCTGAAATAGTCTGTAGCATTTACCAATGAGTTGTATAATGAACCTTATTTGCAAAAGGGGGTGGAATTTATTTAATCAAATATTGTTTACAATCATGTCTAATTTTTTCAGCGATCTGGCTTATATGAGTACAAGATCATTGGTTATATGAACTGTGATACGGAGACATGCCAGAAAGTTTATATGGATCTAGAATATAGAAAACATTGGGATTCTTATGTTAAAGGTATTTTTTTGAGAAGAAGTAACACATAGCATATCTTGGAAAAATAGTAAATGGGAAATTGTTGATCCATAACCAACCTTTTTTTATTATAAATTTACCTCAGATATTCTTTGAACCGAGTTATTATTCTTTTCTGAGGGTTTGGCTTTTCAGGAGTTTCTTTGATTTTTCAAAAACATTCCATCAGTGGTTTTTTCTGATTCTTGAAAAATTTGGCCAGTGTCTTTGAATTCATTACTGTCTATCTTTTCATCTGGTCTTCCCTGAGCCACTCACAAATTATTTTAAAATTTCTGCATTAAATCTAACTCATGTAACAACAGTAATAGATTTTTTTTTTTTTTAATTTTATTTTCTTAAAATAGAATGCTGTTAAAATTTTATATGAAATAAGAAAATATTATTTTTGGTTTGCTGATTATTTTAACAATTTAAAAGAGCTTAAGTCCCCAAACATAAACAAATTTTCTGAAATTATTCATATTAAACTATTCAGATTATTTATTATTTATATATATTATTATGTAGCCTCCAATTTTTCACATATTTTTTATGTTTCTATTTTAATATAACCATTTTTACAATAATATTCTTTTACTCTGTGAGTATGAAAGTGTCAAATTTTATTTTTTCTTAACTTTTCTCTGTCATTTGAAATCTTTTACCTATTTTAGGGTAAATTAATTAAGTGTTATTACTAATTATCAATTAATGTAGCATTATCTTGATGTAATCTAACTTTTTTTTATCTATTTGAGATGCAGTTTGCTCTTGTTTGCATGGCTGGTGACTTAACCACAATCCCACTCTTAAAGATTTGAGTGTTAAAGACCTGCTTTTTAGATCTTTTCGAAATTTTGCATGGTGGTTCTAAGTTAAAGCTTTAAAAGTTTTTTTTGCTTTTTCAAAAAAAATATTCCTTACACAGGTCATGATAATTAATAAACCATTCCTTTTTTACTTTAAAATATTTTATAATAAGGAAGTCTACTTAATCTATAAAATAATAGCAATTTCACTAATTTGGGATTATTAAATTCCAATGATTTGAAAGCTTTTCACTACAAAATAACTCTAAGAATATTGTACCGGCACTTGAAATTGAAATTCACTTGTGAAAATTGCCATACCAAAAGATTTTGACGATCCTATCATTTTAGTTTGAAATATACTCATGATATATATTTAACAGAAGATAACATTTTATTTGATGTTTATTTTCTTTCATTAATAAAAATAAATAAGGCTAAAAGTTTTTTTCTTTTTGATTCATATTTACATTCAATTTCAAGAAAAAAAAAATATTGTTCTAAAAAAATAAAGCAAGACATAAACAACATTCCAGAGAATTATTAAGTGACTTCACATTAACTATACTAATTTCATTTAATTAAAAAAATTTACTATCCTAACTTTTTTTGGTCATGATATAGACCTGAAAAAAAACTGTTTTAAATTAGATAAAGTAAAAGCTTTTTTCGATTTCTCTGAAAAGTCGTCGTTTATCATTTTGAGATAAGAACCTAGTTTAAAAGTTTGAGCCGGTTGGTAACATTATTTTATGTATCCAAAATCCTGGAAAATATAATTCTCTAAAATCAGCTTTTTATACGCTTCTATGATGTATACCAGTGGGAGAGCCGCTCAATCGCGCTTACACACTTCACACGCTCGTAAAAGCGTCAGCTAGGAGCAAAATGTCGAGCACCATCTTTAATGTATTAAAAAAATATTTGTAAATCAATTAAAATTGAAAAAAAAATTTTTCCATGATAAATGTTCTGAAAACCCGATTTCTAACGGTATGTTTATGTAAATGTAAACAGGCTTTATCGGAACGTCCATTGCGCTGTTTATCTGCGTTTATCAAAGACATTTCAGAAGATTACAGGAAATCAAAAATTGTTTTAATTGAAGATAGTTTTATTAATTTTTTAGATGTTTTATATAAAAATTTGATAAAATATATCTGTTATTTTGATAAATTATGATCAGTCTTTTACAACAAGTCTTATCACATGACTCAATTAAAATGAGTATTTTTTGTTTATGTTTTTACAAGAAAGTGCTGAAATACAGGCCTTGTCATGGAAAAAACAAGTTTAGTAACGCACTTCATATGCCATTTTTTTTAGGTGTTTGGTTAAAGTTGTATGCCATAATATATTTATGGCGTACAGCTAAATTTATTAATTGCGCATGTCTAAAAATGTCATTAATGTTACTTTTTTTTGCAGTGCATTGCATAGACTCAGATAGTTTCACTATTTATTCCTGAGTAGAACAAGCTGGGAGATGTTCAAATGGTGAACCCCAAACACCAGTACTGAGCTGCAATTCAAATGCTGCATTTCTCAGTCTTAACTTTTGCTTATCTGTTATGGCCGAAATATATTTTGAAAATATTGAAACCTTTCTTCAAAAACAATATTTTAATCAACCAGGATTTTCTTCAGCCAAGCAATATTTTCTTCATACTTAAACTTAACGTTCAAATTTTAAAATGAGTTATAACAACAAATATAATTTTGTCAATATAAAAAACAAATTAAAAATAGAATGAATAAGTACACAAATTTTTCAGATAATTATAATCATAATATTCAACAAAAATATCAAGCAAAAACCAACTCTTATCATAACTTTAAATAACAGTTGGCGATATAAGATGTAAAAATAAATGAATGTCGAGGTTGCTTATTAATTGTATTTAATATAGCAATGGAAACAAAATTATATATTTTTTTAAATGCATCCCTTTGATATATATGTATATTTTAGCACACAACAAAATAATCTTTTTTTAATTTGGTGATCTTTATCTTCTTCTGCGCTGTATAAACAAATCATACTTCTAAAAAATGAGCAGTTATTTTAAATATAGTAATTGTAACTATAGACCTTGGAAAGAAAAACAATAGAATATAAAATAAACCTACGGACGAGAGCTAATTCTTCTGCACTGTGTTAACAAATCATACTTCTGAGAAATGAGTGTTAGTTTTAACTATAAGTATATACGATAGAAAGAAAAACAATAGAACTACAATTGATTTTAAAATAAATCTGCGGACGAGAGCTAATATTTTTATATACTTACAGTATTTTATTTTAAACCTACTTAAAATATCAACTGAAAAATAAAATTTTACATATATGGCGGTAAGTTTATATACATAACTTTCTAAATAAAAGATTTATTATAGATATTTAGTGTATTGCTAAGAAACAAAGTGGACAAAATAAATTGTTTATTATATTTAAGTATAATCTAGACTATTTTACTGTGGTTACTTTGTCAAGAGTTTCGTTTGGTTCTACAACAAGGAGAGCGATTGGGTCAAAATAGACAATAAATAACAAGAGTAATAAAAATCAAGCAAATAACACAACTCATTGGACTTGTCAACCCTATTTTGTGAAATCACAACTGCCTGATAAGATATAGTCTATGTTTTATTGTTCGTATTTATTTCAGGCCTTTCTTGTAAAAACATAAACAAAAAATACTCATTTTAATTGAGTCAAGTGATAAGATGATCAGAATTTATCACAATAACAGATATATAATCAAATATTTATATAAAATAAAACATCTAAACAATTAACTCTTTCTTTCCCTCCTAAGATATTGACGGCTAGTTTCTTAAGGTAAAAAATACCATTTTTGACACCCTACATTCAAATCACTATAACTTAAAAACTTCAAGTCCAATACACTTCATATTTGGCTCCTTTTTTCATACGAGTTACTTCTGATTTTGAAAAAAAAAAAAAAAAGAAAAAATTCTAAAAATTGAAATATTCCAGTTCACATAATCAAATTTCCTAGGTTTTCAATTTTTCAAATAAGATTGAAAATAATGGCATTTCAGTGACATAAGATATGCTATTATATACATCTAAAATATGCCTAATATGTCAGCATTACAAACCTGAAAATTTGGTGAGTTTTTCTTCACTACTTTAGAAAATATTGCGCTTTTTGTACCTACACCTACAAAACCTTGTTTTTTTTTTTTTTTATTGTCACAGAAGAACTTCTTCAATGCTTACAATATTAACCAAAGAGTATGATTTGGAGATCAAAATATTAGTTCACACACACAAAAATTGTTATATCTAGCCAACCAACAAAAAAATATTAAATTATCTGAAAATTGAGAAAATATGAGGTTTAATGTGTCTGCAAATGTTTGCGACATACGTAAAATAATACTGCTGTACACAAATAATAAAGTTCCTATGGTATATTATATATAATATAAAAAAATACCTTTTAATCGACCATTGGATTTGAAAAATCTAAAAATGTTTGATATGCTTCAAAGCGTTTATCTTGATGATGTCCAGGCTGACTCACAATATCTTCTTCATTACCTAGATCAACATCTAGTTCACTGTCACTTTTAAATACAAAGTTTTTTCTATATTATTTTCAAATATAAATATCACACGAACAAAAATTGGTGTCATAATACGGTTTTTTGCTCAGAAAATTCAGTCAGAAAATTTTATTCTATTTAAACTAACTTCCAACCACATGTCATTAGCACCCTCCAAATGGTGGTAAAGGCGGTAATCTAGAGGAAATAATGATAGTGCCAAAGAACCTGCACATTGGGCCTCATTGAGGGAAAGGGTATTAAAACTTACTTCATCTAAAACAATTTTCGATTTCGTTTAATCGTCTGAAGTGTCTTTGATAAACACAGATAAAGTTTAACATTTTCATTCACTGTAACAGCGCTATAAAAATAAAGTAAACAGATGGTCCGTCGTACTAAATGGACGACTCGTTTTTTATAAGGGCCTGTTTACATTTATAGCATATATTTATAGCATATCGTTAGAAATTGGGTTCTCGGAACACTTAGCATAGAAAAAAATTATGTTACTTTTAATTGATTTACAAATAAAAGTTTTTTTTAATACATTAAAGATGAAACAAGGCACTCGATATTTCAAACCTAGTCGAAGCTTTGACCAGCGTATGAGGCATGCGAGCAACTCTCCCAGAGAGGTCTGGTATACATTATAAAAGCTTATAAAAAGCTGTTTTTAGAGAATTTTATTTTGGATAAGATTTTGGATAAAATAACTCTAACTTTTTAATTAGGGTCGGGATTAATTTGGGCAGCAAAACAATTATTTAATGATGGCCTTTAATAAGAGCTTTTAGCCTCCTCAACGACTCTTTTACAGTGATTATGCACAGTCTGGTAAAAAGGCATCTATTTTCAACACAATTTGTGTGCTGAAGAAGACGGAAATAGTTGTTACAATTGTCTTCATCATGATAGGAAAACAATTTTGTATGGGTAGGTGGCTCATGAGTAAAGGTGATGTTGAAGTTGTCAATATTAACCAATGTGTCAGAGTTTCCTAAAGGACTAGAGACAGACGTCTTGAAAATATCAGGATTCGATGAAATAGATAGATCAATTAAAGAGGGTTCCTGGTTGTCAGGAGAATTGACTAGTTGAACTAATAACTTAGATATGGCGAAGTTGTAGGTATTGATACCAAATCAGCTATTTGTTTTAGAGAAAGGTAGCCAATTAATGTAGTGGACTTTTATGTCCCCAAAAACAAAGATTGTTGAATTATAAGAGCCTTGTCAATATTTTTAAAAATGGAGCTGATTACACTGCAGAGCTGTGCAGAGGGAGAATGGTATTAGAATAAAAGGTATCTGGTCGATTGTAGAAGAGATAAACGTAAACAAATGTATGATTTATGAAGGTATCCAAGAGGGATTTTCGAGCTACATGAAGATTTTCATGGAATGCCAAGACTATATATGTGAAAAGAAAAGTCCTTGCCATTGAAGTATTTTGTAAATTTGTATAATTCACATGAATCTCACTCAGGAAAAGTAATCCCAAAGGGCATGCAAATAAAAAATTCAAAAAGGCCATGGTGACTCTTGCAAACTTTGAAGAAAAGTCAATGGTTATTTTCAGCTACTAGGGGCAACAACTTGACTTAAAATTTGAATGCAAGGGCAAAGAAATCTTTTTTTAAACTTAGATGCTGATAGGTCAAATCACTGAGAAAGTTTTGTGAACTAGTACTTAACAACACGAGAAATGGCTGTAACAGAATTATTTTTGAAATGATGGAAACTTCTGACGATGTCTAATGAGAATTTTTACATCTTGAGATTTGGCATACGTTAAATACTTAAAATATAATTATGGTTAGAAGGTTTGAAAGATGTGCAAATAGATGAAACTAAATACTGACCCATTAGTATTTTTCCAGAATTATTGAAAAGAACACTGTTTGACCAAACCAACACTTTCATGCTGTCTAAATTTTTGCTTTCAAATTTAAAAGATTGAATTTTATAAAATGGTTCTTTAACAATCCATAAGCTGTAAATTTTCAGCAATTTCAAATGTACTTGGAAGGTATCAAATAAAAATGACTTATTAAATTTTAAGTTTGACATTAAAATTAAATCAATAGCCAACTTAATCCCAAGAATAAGATAGATACTTTGAGGAGAATGCATAAATTCTTTGGTTTATCTCAGGCAAAACCTTAGTACTAGAGCTTTTATTATTATTTTTTGTCAACTATTTTTGCTTTTCGGGGGATCTGCTCTAAAACAGCCTTTTAACTTAATTCCCTTGTAGAAAGGCAAGTTTTTGCTTGGAGTAGTCATGTATTGGAGGCAGTTTATTGATAACGCAATCTGGTTATTTTTTCAAGTTAGTCCAATGTTTTCTTGTGAATTCCTGTGATTCTTTAAATCTATGGGAGCTTAACCATGCCTTATTTGTATTTACCCATTATTGAGCTATGGAATTATTACCTTTGTGGTGGATATATTGCTGTTGACTTTGACTTCTCCATGTTGGTTAAAACACCAATTGCTTTCCCCTTAAACTTGAATTGATCTTTTACAGTCCTTTCTTTAGCGCAGTTGTGTGATTTATAGGGTGAAATTGGCTTTTGTATTGGTTGGTGTGTTTATTTTTACTGATTTTACAGGTTGTTTTTTAGATTTTTTTTTTTTTTTTAGCTTATTTAACCACATGTGCTTGGGTTTGTTGATGTTGATTAACCAAGCTTAATTAGTTGTTGTAAATGTCATTTTCTGGTTATTAACTTTATTATCTAAATCTGTTATTGTTTCTAAAGGGTCTTTGTGTTTTTGTTTATTTGTTTTGTTGGGTGTTCAAGCTGCAATCTATATAGTGGAAATGTAATTAGATGATACCTTATTTCAGTATCACTTGCTGTTTAGGACTTTTCCAGGCAATTTGAATTAAATCATTTTTTTGAAGAAAACTAAATAAACTGAAACAAATTGTGTTGTTTATTGAACTGATTTTGTGGTTGAGCACTATTCTTAGTTTAGTTTTTAGTTCTTAGTTTGAGCTTTTGCATGCAACAAATTCTTCTCAAGGTTTTGATTGAGTTTAGATTTTAAGATATAATTTTAGTATGTCCTATTTCTAGTTGTAATTGAAAGAATCTGTGACTGTTTTATATGGAGCGTTTTTTGGAGGTGGGCCATGATAGAGAATTCTTGGTTTTATTTTTTTATCCTCATTGTTTTATCATTTCTGGCTGTGTGAGATTATGTCTTTAGAAATATTTGGAAATGTATGGAAATTTCTACTATATTGTTGAAAATTTTCCACATTATTTTAAGTCATTGTTAAAAACTTCTCCACTGTTGAAGATAAAAAACTTGAGCTTTTTCATAAGGTTTTATTCAAGTTTTGAAGAAAAATTTGCTTTGTAAAGTTTAAAATCATTAAAGAATAGCAATTAATTCATGTATCTTTTTGTATATCGATTCATGTGATATGTTATGCAATTTGGTTATCAAGTAAATTATTAGTTTTTGCGCAGTGGTGTTAGTTTGTTGAATTGCACGTGAGACACATCGAAAATTTTTCTATGAGGTTTCAGAACTACTAATTCTTTTTTTATTGTAGTGTAGTTTGAAGATATTTATTTTTCTTAGTGACCAAAAAATATTTTCTGAGCTCCAATTTTACTTTTATTTTTGGAATTAATTAATTGTAATAATTGAGTCAAGTGTTTACTTTATCACAAAGTAAACACTTGACCTATTAGACTACTGATAAACGAACTGCTCACTTTCTGCTAATAATTAGCAGGTTGATCTTAGTATATTGGTAAAAAACTTTTTTTCATGCAGCTAGAATATGCAGACGTAAAGAGTTCTGAAATTGGAGGCTCGATATTCTTAGGAAGGTCTTGATATTTGCAGATTTTTGAAGCTCAATATTTTAAAAACTAATTTCCTATTCTTAAGTTTTAATATTTTTATACATGGAAATAATTTTCTCTCATTTAGTTATGGTAAAGCAGTACAAAAAAACGCTTAGCATTGGTACGCGCTTCTACATTTTTACTTAAAGCAGGCCTGTAGGTAGATAATAATTTGCGTAACACGCTCAATTTTAGATAATCAACACGGTTGTTATTTCGACATGAAAATTTGTTTTATGAGATGCCAAATAAGATAAGGACGCTTATACGTAGCCCTTTTGCTCATTAAAAGCAAAGTTTGCAATTATGTGTTATTGATTAATTAAATTATCTCTGCAAGTCAATAAACAACCAGTTAAAGTAAACGAAATTTCTCCTAACTCTTTTTCAGATTTCGTAAAAATTGACACCCCCTTGAAAAGTTTTTTTTTTTTTTTTTTTTTTTTTTATATATATATATAAAATACTTATGAATTCACTAAACAAAGCAATGAGCATTCAAGAAAAAAGTTGCCCAGTTTTTCTTTTACACTGTAATCAGAATCAGGAAAAAAAAAAGCTATTTAGAAAAAAACAGATCAATAATGGAAACGAAAGGTATGAGGTGTTAAATGAAAACATTTCTTTATCGTCATAAAATCTATATGAACAGGATATAAAATAAAGGTTTAAATACTGCGAAGGTTTTTATAGACGTCGAAACCAGTTTTTTAAGCTTTTTGTTAGGGTGATCTTGATTATAGTTACATCAACTGTGCTTTCCCTTCTAGACAATGCAGATAGTGCTGATTGCTTCTTTTAGAGGAGGCAACTTGAAATATAAGTGTTCTTGTTGCTGCTTGCATTCCTGGTAAATTTTATTTTGGAATTTTATTTTACCAAGATGACTACAAACACATTTCAGTTTATTTATTGTAAATTAATTTTCCTGCGCTCAATATTTCCTTTTTCATCGACTTCACTGCAGACTTTTTGCATTAATTTATTGGCTGTACCACACAATTACATCGTAATATTGTCAAAATATTTTTTTTTTTCACTGGGTTTTAGCATATTCATTAAGAATAGAAAAGTTTTGGCTTGTACAGCCTTGTCTACTTGACACTTAGTAATGTCATAGGACTTTATGTTACTTTTGGATTTAAAAATTTCACGTGTAAAGAAACAAAGACAGGTTTGTCATTTGTCCTGTTTGAAAGATGTTGCAACAGGGTAAGCACTTAGAAGTTCCTTGTCAATAAATATGTAATCAGTTGTCACGGAAATTTCTTTGGATGAAGGTGTCAACATTGTGGTGAGAAGAACTGTTGATATGATCCACATTAACACTGATTTCATCAGTATTTAAAATATTTACACAAGTGTTGATTTAATAAAGGGTTTTAATTCTATTTATGATGAGAATAAAACGTTACATTCTTTACTATTAATTTTTTTTTTTTTTTTATCTTCTTTCTTTTTTCACAAAAATATTTGAAATATATATTTTGCCGTACTGAGCCATTTTCTTTTTTTTACTAACTTGTGATTCTTTGATTTTTCAATGATTTGAAAATTTATAATCAGATATTTATTTCCTTGTTAATAAAAAATGTGTCAATATTTTTTAATGGCTGATTTATTTTTAAAATGATAATTGTAAATGAAATTTTTTGCTTTATATTTAGAACTCTACGAAGTAAAAAATAATGGCGTAAATGTGATATATTGGAATGTAAACTTTCCTTTTCCATTAGCAAATAGAGATGTATCCTTTCAATGCAGTTGAGTATATAATTGACTAGCACTACTTATATTAATTCAGGCTTTTTCAATGCTTAATTTGTTACTTTGTTAAAGACTAAAGTTTCAGGAAAAAAAAATTCAGACTGCCTTTATTAGAAAAGGAAATGATATTCACTTTCTTCAGAAATATTCAAATCTTTCAAAAATTTCTTTGAAAATTATGCCATTGGAAAAAAATATTAAATATTTTTAAAAATTTATTTTGATTTGTCAGCTCATTTTTACAGTTAGATTATAAATTTAAAATATGTCATGAGTTAAATATTTATTCTGACTACGTTTTGGGTGGTAACTTCCTCGCTTCTTCAGGCAAAGTACAAGTAAATTTTTTTTACAGTTTATATAGGTTTTAAGTAGAATCAAAAATGTTTCCATTTATTTTAAATTTTGTAGACTGTAATATACAGAGATAAGATTTGAGTAAAGTTGAATATACTCCCAAAGGGATTAACAGTAGTTTTTTATTATAAAATAACTAATCACTGCTCATTGCAGTCCACAATATCATACTTCTTGCAATGAACGGGGATTATTCAGTTTGTGCTCTATAAACCTTCT
>JAUZNK010079945.1:0-13292 GCA_035046665.1 Euphysa ruthae | reverse complement strand
AAACTTCCCGCCAAAAATATTTATATTTCAGTTGATCTTTTGAGTAGGTTTTAAACACTTTAATTATATTTTGAAAATGATTTAACAACTAACTCTGGTCCGCAGGTTAATTTTAAATTCCATTGTTGTTCTATTGTTTATCTTTCCATCGCTGATTCTTTTATTTAAAATTACTGCTCATTTCTGAGAAGTATGGTTTGTTTACACAGTGTAGAAGAATTGGAATGAAAACCCATGAAGAATAAAGACCAATGAATTAAAAAAAGATTATTTTGTTTTAAACAAGCTAAAATTTGCATACATATCAAAATAATGAAAAAAGAAACATTATAAAAAGATTTATAATTTTGTTTTCACTTTGCGCTTACATTTGTTTTCCATTGCTATATTACTAAAAAACCTCGACATTGGTTTTTACACCTTTATATCGCTAACTGATATTTAAAGTTATGATAAGAGTTGGTTGTTATTTTTGCTGAATATTATGTCTATACGGTTAACTTTACCGCTGATGTTTTAATTATCTGAAAAATATTTGTACTTAATTTATTTGTTTTTTTTTTACTTGTTTCAATTCTTTGGTTGGCAGAAATTTTGTTTTGATGAAAATATTGGTTAAAATATTTTTTTGAAGAAATATATGCAACATTTGACAAAAAATATTTCGGCCATAGCAGACAAGCAAAAGTTAAGACTGAGAAATGCAGCATTTGAATTGCAGCTTAATACTGGTGTTTGGGGTTCACCATTTAAACGCCCCCCAGCTTGTTCTGCTCAGGAATAAATAGTGAAACATCTGAATCTATGCAATACACCCTACAATACTATTGTGGAAAAAAAAAAAGTAACATATATCACTATTTTCAGACTTGCGCAATCGGCTTTCGCGATATCCAACTACTTGGAAGTACTGTTGTCGAGCGATAACGCTCGAGTCATTTACTTCACGCGAGCTTTTATCTACTCGGGAGGTTATTTGCTTATGGCAAGGCCTGGTATGTATGTATGTATATATATATATATATACATCTGATGAGCAAAAATTTTCCTATTAATCATGCATTTTAAAAAATTATTTAACAGTAACAGTAACATGTCTTTTATTAATTTGAATAATCACAAAATTCATCAGGGAAATTTTAGATAACTATCATTTGATAATTCCCATAAGCACAAAAAGTAGCATTAAGTTATTTTTTCCAATGCGATCCCTACTCAATTAGTATAAATAATACTTACATCTGCTTGTCCAGTTCTTCGCTAATAGCATTTACTTCACTCACCAAAGGGAGCAGTTCCAAAACTTGTTCTTGAGCTTGAACTTGATCTGCAAGTAAATAATTCCAATAGTTATTCATGCCGTAAAACAACTTCATCATGGCACAATTTCCAAAAAAGCAGATAAAATTTCTGTCCATAGGGAAGATAACAGCCAATTAAACAAATCTCCAAAACAAATTTTCAAAGCAATACGCTGTAATTAATCAGCTGATTTTTAGTATTTGGTGTTTTTTTTTTTGATTTTTATTTAACCACTTAGCTTATATAAATGATAGACTGGAAATGACATCAGTTTAACCAATTAAACGACTGGCTTTCCACACAATTTGATAACAAAGTAGGAATATTTTACTGACCTTTACTTAGACCAGCTCCACCACCAGTAGAAAATCCTTTAGCTTGAGCAATTTCTTTATTCGCAAACTCCCAATCTATGGATTCTGGTACACCTTCTTCAATTTTAAGAGGGTTAACAAAGAAGTACATGTGATTGGAACCTAAACAATTAAAGTTAGTAATACTTTAAAAATGTATAGGCACATATAGGGGCATCACCCCATCCCACATCTGAATTTCCAGTTCCAACTTATCCTAAAAATGAAAGTATTTAATATAAATCATCCTTTGCTTAACACCTGCTCATTGATATAACACAAATATTAGATAACAGCAGCATAAAAAAGACGAGATTTTATGGTACAATTTCTTTTCTTAAAGATAATAGGATACAAATAGCACCCTTATACAATTTTTTTTTATCATAAATGTTCCAGTTGCAATTTTTGAAAATAAGTTCATATGCAAGGAAATTCATAACTGAATAAATAGCCTCCTCTTTTTATTACCCTTGAAAAAAATATGGATACTAAATACAGGACTTATTATCCTTTTAATAATGTTTCAAATTACTACTTTCAAAATTAAATCTTCTTTATTTGACTCACCAATTTAATCACTTCATCTTGTGCCAGGATTTCTCATTCAAATTCAAACTGCTTTAATTTTTTGCTCATAAATCTTGGTGATTTAGAACATGTTGCATTGGCAAAACAAATATAAAAAATTTTTAGAATCAGGGAAATTTACAACGAAGTAAATATTATAACAAAACTGACACTGAACAACAAGGATAGATTACAGACTAGACCATTGTTTCCAAAAAATTGTTTGTATCGAATAAAAGTAAAGTACCAAAATAAACTTGAGAGGAAAAATGTATAATGCAATAATCATTAATTTATCTAAAATGGAATTATAAATAGTCAGCATATTCTTCTTTTCTGTTTATTTAATATTGCAGAAAAGTCAATTATTTAAGTTATACATAAGCGAAATTTTCTATAAGTCATAAAATTACTTTTTGTTTGCTATATAAAACCAAATAAACTTATCGCAATTTCCTGTAATTCTTTCTCTACTTGATAACTTTCTAAAAGCATTAAAAGCATTCCCACACCACTTTACTTAAACGGTGTATGATACCTAAAGATATAATACCTAATTCTTTTTTATACAAAAAACCACCATTCATAAAAAACATTCAGAATCTTCCAAGTCAGTGTAACAAAGGACAACTAAGCATGATGAACTGAACTCAAATGAAAATATTCTTACCAAACAGAACCCTGTCATGATGTTTTAGTACTTGTTCTCCGGTGATAGGAACACCATTAACTTTTGTTTTTGCACCAGGACTACCTGGTTTCACAGTCACCTCAACATCTTTCCTTGTGATGATTGCGTGCTCACTAGATATACTGCAAGAAAATTTTGAAATTCTGAATACATTGTTTGTTCAATTTTTATCCAAAAACTTTATGTGGGCTAAGGAAAAAAACAAGCATTTAGTGACTAATGGTCTAATCTGAAATTAAAGTACCGGTAGCAATAAAAATGTCAAATTTCCAAGTTTCTCTTATGCAAAGAAAAATTAAAGATTGTTAGAAATTTTTTAATATTTCAACATAATTAATTAACATAACATTTAATATAAAAAACATAATTAATTTTAAAGAGAAATAAAAAATATGCAGCAAGATAACATCAAACTAAAACTAAACAGAACTAAAACACAATATAGTTTAGTAAATATATATTCTGACAGGCTTCTCAAGCCACAAAAATAAAAAATAAAATATATTTTGAGAAATAAAATTTTTAAAATGGTAAATTTAAAATTACCACATTTGGGCTCTGTAAACAGAAGAAAAAATATATACTCTCTATGATCTTTTAATGTCATGCAAAACGTAAAGTTTTAAAAAAAAGGTAATGAACAGATTTTGAGAGAGATTTAAAAATGTTAATTTCCCTTTAACAACTTCAGAACACATTTCAGAAAAAAAATGATAAATGATTTTTGAGGAAAATTAGCAAAAAGATGAACGCATGTTAATTCTTACGACTCTTCAGCTTCAAGCAAACATTAACTTGGAATATTTTTAACTTATTAACTATTTTCACATTTTAAACAGAATAAGCATTTGTACATAGAATTTATGCTTAGGTTTCCTTTTATAAAAAACTATTACCTCAAACCTGTCATTGCAATTTCAGGACTGGAATCTTTCCTTCCGATACGAATCTGACCTAAAAATTTTGTAAGATCATATCAGAAATTATACAATTGAAAAATATTTTTAACAATAAATATAAAATAAAATACAATAAAGTCTATCCATTTCATGATAGAGTATCAAATATTTTTAACAATAAATATAAATAAAGTCTTTCATATATAATGAGAGAGTATCAGATATAATGACTTCAAAAACGTCATTTCCCCCCCAAAAAAAAAACAGCAATTTTCCTCCTTCAGAATTAGCATAAAAAAAAAAACCCCTTCAACCGAACCATTTGTCTGCAGTAAGAAAATATAATTTGTCTAACTCTGAAAAGATTTAGATCTAAATATTCATATAAGTAATCTTTATGTTTTTAACCCCGCAAGTAAAGCCGTAAAAAAGTCCACTCTAAAAAAAAAAGAAGAAAAAGATCTTTGAGGTTAGTCTAACAGTAATTTGTGGATTATTATTGGATTAAGGATATTTTCTACTTCAAAAAACTGTTTGCAAATCATCTTGCAACAGAGGTGTAAAAATTTTCAAGAATCAATCTCATCGATATGAATACATTGATAAAAAGAGTGAAATTATTTATTTCCTGCTGCTTATCATAGAATAGCAACAAATGCAGAAAAAAAAAAGGATAGAAATATATCACAAAAATATCTGCATAAGTATAAAAAAATATCTAAAATAGTATACGAAAAGGATAAATTGAAGATTTTTATATTTATTTTGACTGCACACTTCTATTGATAACCTTGAAATAACTACCTGCTTTAAAGAATAAAATTCAAAAATTTGAAGACATATTAAATATTCAAATCCCTTCAAAACTCGAAAATATTTGCTTTGACTGTTTTTGATTTTTGACAAACTTCAGCTCCATTGATCTGCAGTCTTCTGAAATTGGCACTTAATATCTAAATTATTACATTGTGCCAGTAAAGAAATACTGTGTTTAATTAATCACCAACAAAATATCTATAAATATTTAATAAAAACTATATTCAGAAAAATAACTTTTAAATATGAAATTACTAAAAATATTTTATTCATTGTTAGATTTTCATTTAAAATATATTTCTATGAGGACAACAGTAGAAATTATTGATATTGAGAATTCTAAAAACAAAAAAATTGACAAAATGACTTCTGATGAAAAATTTTAATCTTACTTTATCTCAAAAAATTGAAAATAAAACAAACCTTTGTATGAAGATTTAACCACAGTTTTTTCCCCAGGTGGATGAAATTAAATTATAACTTACCATCTTCTATAAAATGCTTAATGACACATGACAACATTTGATCTTCATTTAGATTAACAAGATGAGGAGTTGTTTTAGTTTTGTCTTCTTTAGGAACTTCAACGATTTCACTTCGAGCTACTTTGAGCTAAAAAAAAAAAAAAAAAGAAAAAAAATCAATTTTCCAGTTTCATCCTCTAATTAATAGTCAACAAGGAAAGCTTTCACACAACAACTGAACTTTCCTTTAAATGTTTGGATTTTTGTGAATTTTGCTACCAGAATTCTCAAGTAGAAGTAAGATAATTTCCTTATCAAAGATCAGATCAATGGTTAAACACAAAAATTTCAAACCTTTTTATATGCGTTTGTTTTTACAAAATTTTAGCTAAAAACGATGACTGGTTACTAAAGCCACAAAGCCAATTTGATCTAATTACATAAAGCAGTAACACAGTTTTTAAACTTTAGTCTTCAAAAATCTATATAGTTACTATTATGAAATAATGAACAATGAACAACAAATTAAATTGTTCTGACTATTTTTAAGGCTTAAAATAAGAAAAAAAGTTACAGACCATTAGTCAATATCCGACCTTTTATAAAAGATGAGTGAGATGAGGAAGGGTATATAAAATTTTTTGTTCGTTGTTTCCGAAGACGAAATTTGTTTAATAAGTTTTTATGACTCAACACTGATTAAACTAACTGAGGTTATTCGAATAAATTAAATTCTGATAGATTTCAAAAATCTATGTAAACCATGTACTAGAGTCTACATAAACTAAATATAACTGGAAATGTGGAAAGAGAGGTTGTGAAAAAAAAAAAAAAAATTATTTGAAATTTCTCTAATACAATTAATTAAAGGGCTCAAACTAAATTATTATTCTCAAAAGCAGGTTTTATCAATGTTAGCACTCAGAAATAAGCATACCTTGTCATCCCAATTCATCATATTAGCAGAATTGGCTTCCAGTTGAGCTCTGATCTCATCCTCCATTGTTTTCCTAAGCGCAGCTTTTTCTAAATAAAAAATTAATGGTAATTAATTACTTAGTGCTTATTGGTTGATTTCTGTCCAATTTTTCTCAGTGGACGGGGAGCTGTAAAGTCATTGCGCCAACATGGCTTTTAAGAATGACGTTGCAAATCCATTTAAACATTGCTTTTTCATTATACTCAAGTCTCAACTTACCATACTTCATTATTAGGCGGAATTTATGCAAACTTTCATTATGATCTAATTATTGTAATAAAAAGACTCAGTTTTTTAAAATATAAGGATAGACAGTTTATCTATAAACTTACACCCACATAATCCTAGCTCTTTTAATAACAGGTCTGGCAACCACCATCAGCATTTATGTTATTGCATAGTCAGCAGAAAACATTTGCAGCTTTTTCCAAATTTAAAAAAAAGAAACTAATATTTTCAAGCATTATTGGTTTAGCTTTACATTGAAATTTGGTAAAATTGATGATCACAGAGTTGTTAATGCAATGTCAACACCAAATTTATGATTGGAAAAAAAACTTTGAGTAGAATAATTGAAAGTTTCCAGTGTTTAATTCATTACTTACCAGCTATTAAAAGTAATTTATAAATTCTAAATAGGATAGAAATTTGAAGAATAGACCCTTGAAGTATCCCAATTAGTTTTATCAATTTTTCACTCAGTGGTTAACAAACACAAGCTACCATAAAAACAACATAAGTATTTTTAAATGCATGTTTTATAAATTTTCTGATCCTATTATAAAGTGGATTTGATAATGCTGTTTAACCAATGTTCTGAATGTCTACAGGTCATGATAAGAAATTTAAAGAAAGAAAACACCAAAATACAGCAAACAATGCAAGACTGGGCCCACACAATTAAAAATAAACACATAAAAATCGAAATTAAAAATAACCAAAAAAATGAAAAATCACTGAATCTTTAAAAAAACTAAAAATACCCAATTTTGTCTCGTTGACCCAAATTAATATTAAATTTTGATCCGTTCCTGCCTTGACCGGTCAAACATTAAAAAAAAAAAAAAAAAAAAAAGACTTTATGCCAAACTGCATGTTAAAGTACAGCAAAAAATTAGGAAAATTATAAATCATAAATTTTTAACAACAAAAACAAAGTTGCATGTTAACATCTTTTGCCTAAAAATTGAGAAAACAAAAACCTTTAAATTTATGCAAAAAACTTATGAACAGGCATTAAGAACTAGCGTTAACGAACAGAAGGATAAGTACTAAATTCATAAAAACCGATGCTCATTTTACTCCATCTTCAAAGTCTGATCAACTACTTAAACTGCATATTACCTTCATCCGACATTCCACCACCACCACCTCCACCTCCAGCACCACTTCCATCATCAGCAGCAGAACCTGCTCCAGCCATCAGAGCAGAGAAGTCACCACTTTGCATTGCTTTTTTCAGCTTCTCGTTCTCTTCTTTCAACTCACGTATAAGTTTATCCATTGGATTTTCATTGACAACCGCTTTGTTTTTAATTTTTTTTGCACGATCAGCATACCTTAAAAGAGTAAATTTAAAACAATAACATAAATGATATTATGATATAACATGATATAAAACGCTGAGGTCATCACAATTCCAATTGCAAAAAATATTTTTTAATAACAACCAAAAACAACCATTTCTTAGCTTAAAATAATGAATATATATTCATAAAATTATACATCACTATCAGCATCATCAAATCCATTCTTTAATAAAACAAGCAGTTAACCAATTCGTGATAACCTTTATTTAATTTCAAATTTAGCTGTAAGAAATTTTATTCATATAACATACACCTTTTAACCAATAGTAACACATCCTCCATAAAAAAGTAGTAGATAAATACAACAGTACTTTTATAAGAACATCGAACATGATAACCTCGTGATATTAGATAATTATTTTTGCTATTTAACCTATGACGCATCAATAAATGTCAAATTATTGGAAAAAAGCCTTTACTGTTCTGAGTAAAAGACAATTGTTTTATAAAATTTTTTTTTACTTAAAGATTTTAAACTATTAATATTGTTATAACTGAAAAAATACCTCATCACAAATTATAACATACCTCAGAGTACCGAGAGTTTCATCGTAATTAATATCTGCAGGAGATAACGCTGCTATCATAATGGTTTTGCTGTTTCCTCCCAGTGCGTTTTGAAGTAATTTAGTTAACACTGAATCACGATAAGGTACCAAAACTTTTTTTTTGCCCATTGAAAGATCGGCTAGAGCTGAGATGACATTTCCTAATGCTGATAACGACTTGTTAATGTTGGCACCTTCTTTTAGCCGATCTCCAGTAGCCCCTGTAGATCCAGCTCTTTCAGACCCTAGACAAAGTTAATGTTTAAATATTTTATCATGTTCACTTAGCATGCTTAAGTGCAATATTCTAGCATAAGTCGGTTTTCCACATGGTGATTTGTTCAGCATATAACTTTTTAAACATGTTACCTATCAGGTTTACTAATAGTAAATTAGTTGTCAATCTAATGACTATTAAATCCGTGCTGTCATTCAATGGGGTCCATTGAATCCATTTGCACAAGTTTTTAAATAGGAATACATTATTCACCCGGGCAGTTTGCTTTAATCTTTTACCTTTAACCATCTTCGAGAATACAATTTAAATGATAGTTCCAAAGAAAACATTTTATGATTCACAATTCAAAAATCTTTCTTTAAATTAACATTTTATTAGTATATATCTCTTTTAAAGTCATGAATCATAACCGTCAAAATTAAGTGGATAGTTTTTTTAGAATTTTTAGAACCAATTAAACAAAAACTAAAAGAAAAATATGCCATGTTGCACCAACTGTAATAAGAAATGTGTGCTAAATTTATTTTTGGGTTCCTTGATACTAAGGCAGAAAATTGAAAAATTCCTTAATACCTTCTATTACTTTTATTAGCATTAACACTTCACCAAACATAAAAGCACAAGTTTTAATCTGGATAGAACAAACTAAATAAGTACCTGCTAAATCAACTAGATTGATGACACTTTGCTTTTTAGTTTCTTCACCAGCTGCATTCTTTTCAATTTGATCAAACTGAATTGTCACCACAGTATGAGCACGAGAACTTGTTGCATTCATCTGAGTTGCAGCGACAGTCCTGTTTGAAGTTCCTAAAGATTATTATTATTGCTATTAGTGTTCACAACTTCAAGTGGCTTCTCGCTTCCGCCCGAATTAGAATTGAAACAAAAGTATTTCATTCCACATTGAAATTAAACAAGATAATTACTAAATCACAATAACAACAAATAGCCTAAAAATATTCAAAAAAATTCATCCAACAATTCTTTTTAAACAATTTCTCATAAAAAAAAAACTTACCTTCTTCTGTTCTTTGTTCAATTTCTTTATAACTACCAACAGCAACAAATTTCAAACCTTGGACATAAAATGAACCTAATTTTGGATTTTGTCGAACCTATAAAAATAATTGGCATAAAAATTAGAGCCATATGCAGCAATTTTAGCAAAGATGTCATATTAAATGCAAAGAGGATGTCATATTAAATGTAATTAAAACCTTAGGAAGCTCAATGAGAAAAGTCTGGTCAGCTCCTCTGTTTTCTAAGCACTTTTTTAATGAAGGTATATCCGTTTCAAAAAGTTGAAAGTACACTGAGTATGGTAAAGCCGTAATGTCACTTTTTATTTAAATTGCAGTAAAGTCAGGCCATTTGAGTTCATCAGGCAAATTACAGCTATTTTTTGAATTATACATTTAACTACACTGGATCAGAGGCATAAGTATGCTCGTAAAAACAACGAAATCACATAAAAAAAAATTGAAAAATAAAGAATATAGGTACAAGAAATTTAAGTACCGATCGGAGAAAAACTATATTTTACTGGCAAAGGCCAACCCTTCAGACATCTTAAGAAGTAGCAAAGTTTAGAACAGACACATTAGTTTTTAAGCTTTATGAAATATCATCATAGAAGGTAAACTAAACAAGGTTACCATCAAAGAAAGTCTGGATCATGATCACATGTAAATAAATCTTAATCACACAAGAAAGGATTTTAATTACGCTGTGGTTCATCTTTTATTTTATAGCTGTTAGACCACTGACTGGTATCTTTACGTATAAAATCGTTTATTTAAAAAATCACGCAATCAATATAAGGAGTACGGGTGATTTAATAATAAACATTTTAATTCTACAAATACTTAAGAAAAAAAGCGCAACTTATAAAACATATGGTCCATGGGCTAGGGGCCTAAATTTTCGAAAACTTGTCATGTCATTATTAATTATGATAGTTTTCTGAAAACTTACATTTAAGGTCGTATACGCCTTTGAGAAATACAGCATTTACATTTAACAGGGGAAATGGGGGTTTTAATACTTTCGAGTGAGAGGACCTACGACCCTTGGTGTCTCCAGGGACTAGTGTGGTTTTACCCACAAAGTGGAAAAGCTTAAAGCTCTCGCGGTGTCTTCCTTGCATGCGTGAATAAACCGCAAAATAATAACTTAGATTCCCATGAACCACAAATTTTTACTACAAAGATATACTTTTGGCAATTATTAATCTCCACAGAATTTTTATTACGATGATATATAATTGGTAAATGTAAACCTACACTCTACGCTATCCGCAGCTCCGAGACTTTGGCTGCTTTTCATTTAGTGGTGCGTCAGGCCAGGTTATACCAAACGATGAAGGCAGATAATAAATATCTGTGGTTGAAAGATTGAGGAAAATGAACCCAGGTGGTTTTTTTATATTTTATATGACATTTTTCAACTTTAACAATGACTTTCTGAGATTTGGGATTTTGTGGTTTTCAGCATAATTCAAAACACAATATATCTACAATATCAACATTCTAGGCTCAAATGTTGGCAGGATGCTTGACTTAACTAACCATTTGTCATAGAATTTTTTAAACTTAAGCTTCCATTCAAAACTTACACCATTTTCAAGTCAATATAATAGTTTTTAACTAAAATCAACAAAAAAGTTGAACAATCGAGGCAAATCAAAAATATCTTTGAAATATTTGAAGACGACAAGTTTTAATTTCTCGAATGGACATTTAAAAATCGCGAAGTATTGCATTGTTTGATTTGGTAACAGCATAACATGAATTGTTATTTTCATTTAGTAGAAAAAAATATGATACAAAAAGTGAGTTCACGATAATTTATGTCGTAAAATTTTGACAAAGATAAAAATCGCAATAATTTCTCAAACTCTTAGACAAAAATTTTTTTGGACCTTCGATTCGCAAACATTTTTTAGACCTTTGAATCGCAAACATTAATGACGTGTCTTTTTATTCCAGCATTAAATAATTTCCTTAAGGTAGTCATTTTAGAATTTTGAAATTTTGGAACCAAATTCCTTCTACCTAGGTGGGTTAACCAAATTCACCGTGTATTTAAAACATCTATATACTTACAGGAAGACCACCTTTTGGGTTATCTTTTGTTAACAAATCTCTGACTTGTTCATTGTATATCTCCAACATACTGAAAGTAACTTGATATTTCTAAATTCAAAACAATCAAATTAGATTTAAAGACAGAAAATATTTTAAAACTGTAAAAATTGATAAATGTAAATTATCAGTTCAAATATAACTTATTATAAATTTCTTAACCCTATAATAGTACTTTACAATATTTTGAATGCGTCAGATAAATGTCTATAGGCAAGAAATTATCTCTCAACTTTTTCTTCTTCTTCCTTGCATGAAGGATATATAACGACAAATATCAGGTTTGAACTATCACTTTTATGCTTGTCCTTAACAAAACTTCTTTATTGAAATGTTTAAAAATATAAATATTTGCTAGTAGAATATGGCAAAATATACAACATGTAAACATCCTCTTATGGTTGGTACATGCCTTTAAATTCAAAAATTGTTAATATTTTTTTAAAAATTAGAGCCAATCTTTGACTATGGATAAGGTTATACTCAGTTTCACAGCCACTGACTTTGTATGATTAGAAAGATGGAAAAAAAGCTTATATGAGTGATATCAAAATAGACTCATTTAAAATATGCATTTCATTAGTTTTCGCCTTTGCTTCTTTAGTTTCTTGCATTGTCAATGCTTTCTCAACTTTTACTGTTAATTTTTCTAGATAATTATACCTTCTCAACTCATTTACTGCCATTGCAAAACATCAAAAATCCCAGGGCCAAAAAAAGAAAAATACCATCAATATCTTGTTCATTTTAAATCTGATACAAACCCCTGTCAGATTATAATAAAAGAAAGCTTAAAAAAACAACCTTCACCAGATAACGGCTCGAGTCTAAAGAAAAAAAAACTGATTTTGCAAATTTTCAAAATACAAAACAGAATATTTCCAGTTTTTGGCCATGAGAAAATACAAAACTTATGAGCTTTCCATTAATATACAACATGACTGATTATGTTTGTCAGCAAAAATCCATTTCTGGTTTGAAAATTACAACACATACTCATACTGGGCGGAAAAAACAGTTCCAATGATAAAAACATATTTAATACAAAAAAAAACATGAATATCTTGCTGAAACTTAAAAAATATTAACATATACTTTTTGCAGTTTGACTAGTCATTTTGAGCAGTGGTAGTTAATCATTAAATAGAAAAATTATGGCATGATATCAGTAAACAAAAATAAAGGTATATAAAAAAAAAGCTTTAAAAATATTTAAAAAGTTAAAATTTATCAAATAAAATGGACGAAATTTACACATCACTTTAAAGTTAATATAATCCCCTATTGTTTATCCGATTTAATACATTTATGAACCGAATACAACTTTTCTTAGACCCCATATTTCCACCTATTTTTCTGCTTTTAAAAATTTCTGGTGAAGAAATTTGTTTATTTTTTAGAAAACTACAGTGTCATACTCTTAAACTTTTTGAATTGACTTATTCATCGCTTAGTCCTACTCATCAAGAATTTGTAGTTTCCAGCCATGCTATTTAGATTTAATGCTTAATTGCTGTTTATAAGAAAGCCACTGTGACCATATTCTGGTATCACAAGCTACTGACACTGGCCCCGTATGAGTTGTCATGCCTGAAGAAGATACAAAACATATCAAAAATTGCATCTATAAAAAATGTGTTTCTAATAAATTTTTACATAATAAAACACTTTATCAAATGTTTATACAATATACATAT
>JAUZNK010079934.1:0-13294 GCA_035046665.1 Euphysa ruthae | reverse complement strand
GTATTTCTCGTTTTCATTGATTTAGCGTTGTTTTAGAATTGTTTTGGTTAACGCTTGGTTATTTTTCCTTATTTGTTTGACAAATATTATTATTTGTTGAAATTGAACGGATGTAATTTCGGGAAACAAGCTTATAGATTTGACGTAAAAATATCTATTAGTTTTCAAAAATCTTATTAATAAAGCCATATTTTTGTTCTCTTTTTTTAAATATTGTATTTATTTTACTTATAACTGGCAAGATATTTATTGGTTGGACTTATTAATTTTTTTTCTGGTAATAAGTATCAAATATTTAAGGGAAATATGAGTTAATTAAATAAGTGGAATTTTATAACACCTTAACAGCTGAGAAATGTGACTAGGGCACTAAGATTTCACTCATTTGAGTATAATCCAAGCAAATATTCCTTAATTATATCAAGCCGCTCGTTTTTAAGACACCGGCGTGAAGACTCACAAAAAGTATAATATATATATATAAAGATCAGAAGGTTTGAACTCAATATCAAAATTATATGCGGAAAAATATTTCAAAAGCGATTTTCTTTTAAAAACTTACCAATTTTTATCAACAAAAGTTGATGCTTAATTAACACCTGGCTATTAGAAAATATTTACAATCTTCGTTTTCAAAGATATAAGAGCCCTCAACGAAATTTGATGTTAAACTCATGGAAATGATAAGAAAGCTGTAGCTCTTACATTTCTTTTTAAAGAAGAACGGAAAAAAGGTCACAGAGATAAAATTCTAATGTTGATCAGGGGTGTAATAAAAAAGGTGTCATATACTCGCGATAGCAATTTTAAAAAGTTTTTAACGGAATATAAGTTGAGAGATGTAGCACTATGATTGCTTGTAGAGAGGTAATCGCATCTAGTAATGTATTTTTTTTAATGCGCAATAGTGTACAAGTAAAACAGAGAATTTCAAAAATGTGTACTTAAACTTACATGTGATATTATAACGATATAATAACTAAAAATTTGAAAGTAAGCATAGCATAGCCTGTATCAAATATCACTATGTGACTTATTGTTTTGGTCTAAAATCTTTAGATGTTAATAACTGATGCATGTCAAGTAATGATATACATTGTTCTGGTATTGCTGGCAAAGTCTGATCACATTCTTGTTATGTGTGCGAGCCTTGTATCGAATAACTTGTACCATCCTCACCCCTAATCAGGTCTTATTTTACATTTACATTATCCTCTTGGGTGCTCTAGATTACATTTTTTCAGCATTTTTTGAAGCTTGGTTACCTCAATATCTACGTAGTTTGATCAATAGTTTTGTAGTGGTAATTTTTGAGAATTTACAGTTGGATCGTAATTTTTTACTGCTCGTTAGTAGCCCTCATTCTTGACTTTTGTACAGGCTCATCATATCAACCCATTTTTGTTTTTCTTTACTATGTACGTATATCCATCCAAAATAAGTTTATTTCCTTTTTGTGTTGTTTTAATAACTTCCATTGTATAAATTTGAGGAAAATACTTGTTTTTTTACACCAACTTTCTGAGATTTTTATGAGATCAATTTGGTTCTTCCATATTTTTTTTTGAAATTATTGCTTGTGTTTCATTATCCAATAGCGTGGAAAAAATCTAGATTAGTTATATTTTTTAGTGCTGCCTGGTATGGTAAATTATTTGTTTTCCTTAGATAAAAAAAGTGATAAACATTCTTTTTGACAATTTATAGTATAAAAACATCATATATTTTCGTAATTTTTAGCAAAATCATGCTGTGAAAGTCTCAAAGTTTCTTCTACTGAAAAAATGTTAGTTTTTCACCCTTATCATTCTTTGCACTGCAGAAATATACAAAGCGTGAAAACAAAAATATTCAAGCCCAATATTTTTTTTTCGATCTATTTCTGTATATAATATATGTCATTTTACAGTCTGTATTAGCATTTGATGTTATTTTTTATTAACTTTCATTAATAGGAGAAAATGTTGGTTGCGACTCTATCGTAGTGAGATATTGTCTTGTGGGAAAATTTCCGGGTGGGAAATTTTCGGGTGGGAAAATGTCACACGGGATTCTATCAGGTGGGAAATTGTCGGCTCAACATAAAATTTTAACCCGACACTTTAGATCATAAAACATCATTAAAAAAGAACAATGAAACTTTGTGCATAAGAGTGGATCTTACAATTCAATAGTTCGTTAATTCTTCTCATTTAGAGTAAACTTCAAGTTTTCTCAAAAGTTTTAAATTTTCTAAATGTCTTTAACTTACTAAATAAATAAGCGCCAGTTTCATACTTCGCGTAGGCAATATAAACGTCAATGTAACGCTTCTGTTTCTCTAAGGTCGCATGAATTATTTATCTGCTTCCTTTTGTTTCCGATATATTTTGTTAGATAAGGCTTAGTATACACTTTAATTTTTTTTTTTTTTTTATTTAACTGTCAATAGTCGTTATTTATTTAACCCTTATTTTTCATTGCAATAGATAATTTTTATCGTAATTCTAAACAACAATCCTAATGTGAATTTTTGATTTATTCTGATAATATAATAACAGGCTTTAAATTCATTGCTGATATTGTTAATTAAAGCCTTACAAGCGGTTTAGGAAACACAAGCAGGTAAAAGAAGATTATGAAATTGTGCTAGGTTTTATATTACGATTCTAATACTAGAAGTTAATATACAGATAGCATGAGGTGAAGTTGTTATATTTCAAATTGAGTTTACCTGTTTTGGTAAAGCAATTTTTCACTAAATAATCGTTAACGATAAAGTTCATTCAATTATTTATATTGTTAATTATAGAGTAATATTTTTTTTCTTTCAGGGTTGATAATGAATAACACCAGTCAACACGGCGGTCACTCATTGAGTTCTGAATTTTCATACGGTTTAGGCGTTTACTTCATTTTGATTAGTGTGCTCAGTATAATATTTAATGTCGCAATCATGATCGCTATACTAACTAAAAGATCGCTTCACAACGTTACAAATATATACATATTAAACCTAGCGATTGGAGATCTAATAGCAGCGTCTGTTGTATCGTTACATGCAGACTACCTTATAAGAGGCTATTTTCCTTATGGCAAATTAGCTTGTGGATATAGAGAAACAATGTTCTTTGTATCACTTCCATCGTCAGTGGTAAATCTATTTCTAATGACATTTGAAAGGTTTATGTCTATAAAGTTTCCTTTCAAACGGCTGAAGTATTTTACTAAACCCAATGTAATAATATCGATTGCAATTAGCTGGTTATACACATTGAATGTTGGTTTATTTCCACTATACTACGGTGGTTTCGATGCACTATTTGTTAAAGATGGTATTTGCTTTTTAAGTATTACATACGGGTACGCTTATTATCAGGTATTTGCTAATTTTGTTGTTCCAGTAACAATAATCTTGATTTTGAACGTCAGCATCTTTAACATTGCCAATCGACATCAAAGAGATATTCAACGTATGTCGATCAATACTTCTGGAAGAAGGACTTCGCATAACATAAAAGCGAATTTGAAAACTGCAAAAACCGTGCTTCTATTGGTTGGCAACTTTTTAATATGCTGGTTAAGCTACATAGTACTAACAACAGCAAATATATTATGTGGGGGGTGTAATCCAAGGCCATTGTCTTGGATTGGAAGCGCTGTAAATTTTTCAAATATGGTGATCAATCCATTATTTTACGGTTTAATGAACAAGAAAATTCGCAAAGTTGTTTTAAACAAAGTCTACGGTGTATTTTCACTTTGTTTTAGTACGAACTATTTAATTAATAAAAGTGATTCAATGACTATGTTGTCTCTGGCTGTTTCAAATAATAATTCGATGCATTTTTATCAAAATGGAAAACATAAACGGAGCTCTGTCAGTTATTCTCCAACTAATAGAGTAATTTTTAGAAATTGTACTCGTGAAACTGAAACTTTGATGTAATAGTATATATTTTTATGTTATAGAAGATATGGAACGAAACAATAAAAAAAAATTTCTTTTGTAACTAGAATATTTTGATATTCAATATACCAATTTATTTAAACTGATCACCGAAAAACCTTGCTAATTATCTCACATTCCTAACCTATTAAATAGGATGAGAATGTAAATAATTCCTTGAAAAAACCTACTGTGATATGAAAAACGAGTTAGGCTGGCTAACCGGGATCTCGCTTTGTTCAGCCGTGATCACGGCAAGAAGAGCTGATTTTTTCCTGTATGACAGATCAAGCTAGGTTTACAGGGCTGAGTAGCTTTCTGCTATGCATGCTCTTCAAGAAACTCGCATTTCAAAAAAAAAAGATGTTATTTCGAATTTTAAAACATCAATAACCTTCAAAGGACTTCATTTCGAAGGTGATAAACCATATCTATATTTCGAAGTTCAAAAATATATGGCAGAAATTTATAATGATGACCAAACATACCTTTGAAGGGTTGTAATAAGAACATTAAATTTAAACGAGCATGAGTTCTCAGATTCTCAGGTTTTCAGACTTTCAAGAGGAAATAGTCCAGGAAAAAAAATCAAGACAAAAAAACAAATTTTTCTAATACATTGCCACTCGTTCTGGGAATGGGAAGATTATTTATGAACATTTTAATACTTTAAAGCCAAATATAGTAATTTTATTTAGAGATTGCTAAATCACAAGTTTCTTGCTTTCGGTACCGTTTTTACCAGTAACCTTTTAACATTTTTTATGCGGTACTGTCTGAAAAATACTGTGTTCTCGTACTTTTTAAAAATTAAAAAAAAGTCTCTTTCATCCAATGCTCTTGTGTCTTTTCTTCACTATACCTTTTTTAAACCCAAAACTTTTCACAATTTGGTGCTTTCCTTTGGACATATGTGTTTTATCAAAATTTATGCCATTTTTATCTCAAGTATTTCCTACCTTTAATTTACTTTTAAGTTGTTTGGTTTATAAAGACAAGTACATATAGAAACATATAATATAAAGCATATCCCGTACATCAATGTAATAGTTCTAAACATAATAATACGCACTAAAAACGATATGAATTAAATAGAATAAACACTTATTTATAGAAAATCTGTTTTAGAAAACAAAAATGATCAAACTAACACCGATTGAGTGACTACGAGCAAATAACGGCGTGGGAATCAGTGATCTATTACGCCTAAATATTGTTGAATACTTTAAATATTTATCTTTTCTGAATTTTTGAAAGCTTCAGAAATAACAGACTACCATATATCTGTTTTTTTTTAAATTAAAATTAGTTAATACCGATTTATGTTTCTTTTTGAATATTAAAATTTATTATGAACTAATATTGTCTGCAATATTTTAAAAATCAAGTAACTTACTAAGTTTCTGGCGTGTGAGATTTCCCTTTCTCCAGCATAAACGAAAATTTTAAAAAGTGGTCAGTGTCTCCCTACCAAACTTTTAACTGTTTACTGAACATCGAGTATTTCTGTCTTCATTCAAAAAACTTTTTAAAATTCTATATTATATTGTTTGTATTTTTTCAGAGTATTTTCCATGAGGAAAGTTTAACTAAAAGTTGACTCAAAAAAACACCAGGGAAATCACAATTATCTAAATCACAACTACTAAACCGTTTCTGTACAGATGCCTATCTTTAGAATATGTTTCTCACAAAGATCTTTTTTGTATTTAAAACGAATTTTTGCTGTCATTATCTGTGTACATAATTAGAATAAAATGCTTGAGTTACTCCGAAAGTGACTCTAAGTTGACTCTATAAAAATAGAGATGTCAATAAAAACTCTTATGTTTTATTAATCACATTTTTTTCTTCACATTTGTGACGCCTTAAAAATTTCTTTGCATAACGAAATGGCAGAGCTAAACAAGGTCTTCTGTATCAGACGTACTAACAAATTTATAATTTGAGAGACGTATTTTCAAATTACAAAATTGCTTAATAATACACTTTTTTAATACTATGATATACTTAGTACCACCTTACATGTGCTTGATGTCATCGCACTTGTTTTGATGCCACACCACCTGTGTATGATAACCACCCCACAGCCACCTCAAAGAACATAGATTGGCATTGTTTCCTGCATTATACATTTAAACCGTTTGGATTCAGATCTCTATTAATTTTAGAAATATCGTAAGGTGAGAATTCCCTGCTTTCTGTAAGATTACCGCTTGATCAAAATCAAAAATCTAACAAAACCATTGCATTGCATTGGATTACAATAATTTCTTTAAAATGATTAATTTTACCGCTTAAATTAGCTACAAAAAACTTTTGTTATAAAAAGAGCTAAAAGACCAAAGTAAGCATAAATAATATTGTTTAGTTTTGTTTCTTGAGTATTTCTGAAGTATTAGCTGATAAAAAAACCACATAAAAAAAATCGGAGCTGAAAAATAGCACGAAAAAAATAAATATAGAAATTTACTTTTTGTTGTTTTTGACACGTCAAAAAAGGGATGAGTTTAAATTTATGCCATATAGTTATTACATATTCACAGACTAAATATTTTGAATCGATGTTAATAGCTGGAGACATTTCAGTCGAAAATTTACACGAGAATGTAGAAAAACGCAAGGACTTAAAAAATCAATAAAGGAACGGGATTTAATATATTACATCAATATTACATCAATTTAATAAGTCATTCCATCGTCATTTCACTGTTTTGGACTTTGATTTTTGTGTTTTGGGCATTTCTGTTTTGGTTCTCAACATTCTTTTCCTTGTAGTTTTTAAGTTTTACTTTAAATATGTTAGCGCTGTTAAATTTGTATTTTTAGGTATTTTTTACTTTTCTATCCTAGTATTTATATTTTTAAACATTTTACTTTTAGCTTAGCTTTGTTAAATAGTCAATATGGTCTGTTAAGTAATCAAAAAAATGCCTCTATAACTTCTCTAAATCACATAATTTATACACATTTCAAATTTTTATAATATAAAAAAATCCTTTAAAACAGTTAGTGCATTAAATTAGATTCTCTAATTTTTCTGAAATTTCTTGTTAACATTATCAGGTGATATTGGGTTTAATCCTGGACCTATGTACTATAGAAAACCTTATGAAAGAACATCAGTTATTTGTTACATCAAAGTATATCTTAAATTTAATATTACACTAACAAATGACATGGAAAACATATTTGTTGATATTCTTCTCCCTCGTATTAAACTTTTAACAATAGGTATAGTTTACAGCCCACCTGATATCAACAATTTTTTTTTGAGTTTTTAGACCACACTTTGCACCAAATTTATAAGGATGGAAAAGATGTACTTATTTTAGGAGACCTAAGTGTTAACTTTTGGATATAATTAAAATTACATTCATGACAACAGAGTTCTCACTCAAAATTCACTATTAAAGAAATATAGTGAAGAAGTGTATATTATACTACTAATCAGGTATCCTACATCCTACATAAAACACCTCGTCTTATTATACCACATTCTCTCAAAAAATCACACAAGAGAGATCGCTTGAAGTTTCTCTTTCTGATCACAAAGTACCCGCAGTCAGTTATTCCAGATTTACTTCAAAATAACTAACAGCTTCGTTAAAGGACTTGTCATTTTTAAGAATTTTATTGGAAAAAAAATTTTTGTCAACTTCTTTCAAGTGTTAAAAACTACTATAAAACATATCCAAAGCTACCGTAACTCTACATTAAGATGTCACTAAACAATGTATACAAAAGTATGGCCAATAGTAAAAATTCAGTGTCTCAAGGCAATGTTTACAATTATTTCAATTTTTAAACTAAACTTTTACTTTCTTGTTTTATGTACCTGGAAATGTTCTGTCTGGTGTTTAGGCCTCAACGAATCACTTAAAATCCATTTGAAAAGTGCACAAAATAAATTTATACGATTTTTTTTTAATATTAATGGTCGTGCCCATATTGATATTATTAATATTGTAATTACCGAATATTTTTACAGAATGTTTCGTCAGTTATAAACAAAAGTATACCCTGTTATCAATTTTGTCCTGCTTAAAAGTTAAAAAATAAATAAATTAATTAAAACGTTAAAATATTAGATATACCAAAATTACTCAAAATATGTTTCAAAAGATTTTTAAAAATTTATAATGATTATAACTTCTAACATCGAATGGAAGTTCATTTAAACATTTTCCACCAGAAAAGTAAAATCAATTTCTTGCTACTTTTAATTTGATTTTTGGTAGACGTACCATCATTCCATTATTTCGTGTACGTGGGTCTGATGTAAATAGAAAATAATCTTGAAAATTTTTGTATACATCGTTATGTAGCACTTTTTTAATACGAATGTGCATGTGCGATCACGCTTCGATTTAATGATACTAAGAAGTACTTTTTCTCTTCTAACAATTATGTTTGGTCTATTTTTGAGAGATTCTACAGCTACATTGGTTGATCGGTTTAAATTCAGTAAAACAGGTGGAAAACATGTTAGGATTGATAGAATCGTTGAAAAGTAGATAGTTATAGCAGTGTTTATGACAAATTGAATCTTTATCATATATCATGAATTCAGTTTTTCCCTTTTAAGTGTATATGAGCAGTTGATTTTTATTTAACCATTCGCCGAAGGTGCAAAAGTCTTTGTTTAACACAGTTTAATTAAAACCTATATTATTATTAGTAACAACGAATAACATCTGCATATTTTAAGATGTTGTAGTTTTTTCTTTTTATTTCTTTTTTAGTATAGAGCCATAAATTGGCTGACTGTTGATATGAAGGTAAGCAAGTATTTATTCCGCTAAAAACAAATATACGTATGCTATAAAAATTACAAGAAAAGGTAACAGACAGCAACAAATTAAAAAAAAACAACAAGGACGACAAAAAAACATTCAGATAAAAAATAAATTATGACAAGGATAGGGACAAAAATTGTCTGTCACAACAATATTTCAATATTTCCATTGTTAATCAGGGTGTTGCTACACACGCATTTAAATTCTGCAGTAGACCCAACAAAAATTACTTTTCTGAAATTTTTAAAATTTCTGAAATTAGAAGAATCCATCTTCGCAGCAGCCATTTAAGGCTAGATACACCCTTGAGAAGATCTACTAAGAGAAAAATTTTCTGTCATCAAAAGGTCCCTATATATATGGAATAGTCTTTCTAATGAAATAAAATCAATCACAAATTATAGCGTTTTTAAACATAAGATCAAGGAAACATTTTTTACCTTTCTGGAGATAGTTCGCAGACCAAACAAATATAGGCTATAGCTTTGTAAAAAACATATACTTTTTTAAACTATGATCCGGCTGAATTTAATCTCTCTATGTTTTTCTGTGTGATGTTTAACGGGACCACAATGGAAATATTGTTGTGATAGACAACTTTTGTACCTATCCATGCCACCATTTGTTTTGTATCTTAATTTTTATCCTTATGACATTTTGCTGGCTATTATCTTAGCATATGTATATTTTTTGAGGCAGAATAAATACTTACTTATTCTTTCTTGAAACTTAACAAGGAATATATTGATCATTACATCATGTGTTAATGTTAACCTGTTAATTGATTAAAAAATTATTTTTTGATTGACATAAAACGGGATTAACAAATGGCATCGAGAAAAATATTAAATTTTAATCTTTACATATTTAAAACAATAGCAGTTGACAATTATACATTGTAAAGAAAGAGTTTAGGCAAGCAGATAAAATTCCCTATCACATACTCTCAACACTCATGTTCCAACAAAATTATGTTACCTTCTACAAAAGTGCCAATAAAAACAATATATGATAGATAAACATTATATTACCAAATAAAATTATAGAATTATAAAAAAATAAGAAATTTCATAATGGTAAAGTACGACGATGATTTAAAAAATACAGTTAAAAAATTGTAAATTCAAATGAGAAGCAAGGGGTTTAAACCTTTTTTAACAAAAATTTTAATTCATAAATGAGCAACTGATACCCAAAGAGTAAAATACGCATATTTTTATCATCAAAGCTGTCTGTTGTGCAAACTTTTCTACATAATCTATGTAGCTCAATACTTGTGACTTGAAAACCATATAGCTAAGTCGAAATCTAAATCGAATGAAGTTCACCCCGAGACATTATGGATATATAAATACCGGGTTGGCATCTGGTAGGTATGCCTTGCCTCAAGGAGAGAACGATGATGTCTTCAGGTCTTGGTAGGCAATCTTCCTAGAAATGATGTTTTGATAAAAACACCGGTTTGAAAAGCAATAACTGTCTTAAGGAAGGGATAGGTAGATTATACTATCCTGTCTTGTACCCCTTTTTCGCCTATTGCACTGCACCCAGTGCTGCCATATCTGATTTCAAGTTCAAAATATTGGTCTTCCAACTGATATGTTTGTTTGACCGAAGGCTAGGATGCTCATCTCAGATAAATAGAGCTTGTTTCTGTTGTAGAAACCGAGATAGTAGTCTCCTGAATTTAACATTACTGACTGGTTGGAAATGAGTACAAAATCTTTGCTAGCAACTAAGAGAAGCTGCTCCATCAATAGTATATTATATGTAATATCCGCCGTTGAGCTTTCACCCAAATTTTACCTTAAAAATAAATGAGCTATCTACAAAAATGCATTGATACTTGTACGCTATTTTGGGTAATTATAGGGAAACAGATAGTGCCTAAAAATATCCTAATTATTTATTTTACATTAAACAGCTTTCGTATAAATTAAAATTCGATAAAATAGCTACAAGGTCTCTCTATACAATAGTTTGAATTTTATCTTTGTAACCAATCAATTCGTTTTATTTGGAGTACTTTAACACACCTGTGCATTAAAACCATGAGTACTGCATAGAGTTTTTAAACCCTTTTCAGAAGTTTTACAGTAAGAAGTATATGCTTATAATGCAATTAATATTATCTAGCTTTAAGGTTATTATCAAATACTTACGGCAACTAAATACACTAAATACAACTTTTATCCCTTGTAATCTTGGAATTATTAAAGTGGAGATAAATTCTATGGCTTATAATAACGTTTGCTACTTTTTGTGGTTTAAGAATTTTATATTAGCAAACCATTGCTTTAAACTTGGAAAGTCTGGGATGTTGCCAATGAAATTTCTGGTTGAGATTGACCATTTATATTGATAACATAAATCGGTACCGTTTTTTCTAATTAAAGCAGATGCATTTTTGGAAAAATATGTGAACACAGGCCCGAGGCAAGCAAAATTGAATTGGGGTGGAGCGCATCAAAAGCAGTGCATTTCATCACAACTAGCGACTGCAGATAGCTGGTGGTTTTAGGTGCGCTAGAAGACCCAAAAGAACATGCCATTTCAATTATCTGAATTGTTTGTAATAGTGGTACAATTGTTCATCATAGAGCTTTTTTTAACTTACTTAAATCCTCGCAAGAAAAGTTAGTGGTGAAAAAACAAAAAAAAATTGACCTGAAAGATTTCTTTGACATACAACAGAAATCGACAGCAGAACTACAAATCAAGTTTGGGTAAACTTGCTCAAAGACTTATTTTTTGTTAAACCATCGTTTTCGGTGAATTTACCTAAAACTTGATGCCGGTTATCTTTCTAAACGAAAAACTTTCCGACATCACACAAATCGATTTTACCCGTCATATCTTTATGTATATGAATAACCATTAAAAAAATCATATGCTTACTGGTCGTTGTTACCCTCACGTACGTTTTCACACGCTTCAATGGCGAGAAAGACCATTCACTCACTGCGTTTGTTACGGGCATTACCAGAAGAATTGTAGTAAGAACAACAATTTGTGGCATCAACCGTTTCGTTCCATTATCCAATTTTTCAAGAAAGAAGACTGCCTCTCTGGCATGTTTCGATATATCACCCAGTCGGGTTCGTCAAACCGGTCTGCAATGGTCTGGATAGTATTACCGACAGCATCAAAATAAATTTTGCGGTAAATTTCTTCTGTTGTAAAATGATGATGGTGGGTTTTTGGAGAGAGGTATATGTGAACTCTTTCAGAGCGTTTTTTCTTTCTTGGCAATTATTGTCTCGGCAATTTGTTGGTTCCCCACGTTAAATATAACATTCTCTCTCTCTTTCTGGAGCGAAAGATCATCGATCCCCAATAGAGCTTGGCCTAAGTTAGCGACCTTCAAAAAATTTACGACTGGTCATTTCTTATTGACTTCAGAACCTTCACTGTGCATGAGGCAGAACCTATATCTTGGACTGCAGTGCATGTTCTTGCTTATAATCTTTAAGACAAATTTTCTGTATTTATCAGAACCATTTTTCCGAACTCATATTCAAACATGAATTTGAATTGCTGCATGTAGGTCTAAACTCCTCGAATCGAAAGTTTCATCAATTCATCATAATTATCAAATTTAGATTTGCAAGACTGCCCACGAATTTGTTTTTTACATTGCTACAATCTAACAACAGCTTAACATTCTTCACCGAGCCTCCTACCTTACAGCTATGTTTAAAGCATGACTATAATAGTGAGTGTATGAATATTTTTATTTGTTCTCTTAATAATAATGTAACAACACCATCATAGCAATGACCTCGTATATCTTCCAATTTCAATCCCGTTCGTAAAATAATTTACTGAAAAAAAAAGTGTTGATTCCTTTACCCATAAGTTCTCCGTTTGATTGCAATAATTTGAAAAGCACTTGTATAAAATTTCAAAGAAAGGTTGAGATAGATTTTTTAGAAATTTTGACAGTCTGTGGAGAAAAATTATGTGTTTGATGCGCTTAACACTAAACCTGCATGTACATTATATCAAATACACATTTTGTATCATGAAGAACAGATAACAGTTTATAAAAAAATAGGCTTGTAGGTAAATCCTAAGCTATGAAGTTAAGTTGGTTATAAAGGAAAACAAACGATAAGATTTTCAGTAAAAGTGTAAGGTTTTCAAGAGTGATTCGAGATGCAAATCACTTGTAAAGGAAATTTAAGATATTTTTCAAAAAATAAATTTGGATATTTTCAGAAAATTAGATTTTCAGTGGAACTGTAAGAGATTCTCTGAGAGTGATTTGCTCTTTGCAAGGAATAATCCATTTGAAATGTAAAATGTTTGATTGGTACCCTATACTATTAGAAATTATAACACTGCATCGGAGTAGGACGTTTGGCTACGGAGCGAAAGGTTACGAGTTCGACTCCCTCCTCTGGTGGAAATTTATTTCTATGTTCTCTGATTTTCTGAGCAAAACTCATTGCAAAATGCAACGCAAGCTCAAAAGGGTGGGTTGTTTTGTTGAGCGAATTTCGTAGGCGCAAATGGGCGCTCTAAGTACTCCAAGACCCGCCACGTGGGCCCATCTGGAAATATT
>JAUZNK010079923.1:0-13294 GCA_035046665.1 Euphysa ruthae | reverse complement strand
ATACAGTTATAAAAATTTAAACTTTATCAAAAACCTGAATCATTTTTGGAATTTCTGAATTATTTACCTGCAGTTAGTTGTTTTTTTAAATTCACATTTATTTATTTTCAAATTAAATTATTATATTACACCAATTATTTTTTCGGAGAGCAAAGTATATCAACTATAATTCTGGGCATCCAATCCGCAAATTATTTGAGAAATATGTAATATATATATATATTTGAATTAATTTAATTCTCTTGAAAAAAAAAAAAAAAACGTTTTTGTTTCCCATGATTTTGAATTATTATAGCATTTTTTTATTAGCTTGACGCAATTTTTGCCTTTAGCGGTTAAATTTTGATTAGCATAGCTCAATTTTTACCTTTGGTGGTTCAGTTTTTGTTAGCCTAACACAATTCTTACCCTTAGTAGATAAGTTTTGATTAGCCTAGCACAAATTTTTCCTTTAGTAGTTCAGTTTTGATTAGCCTAACACAATTTTTACCATTAATTTTTAAGTTTTGATTAGCCTAGCACAATTTTAAACTTTAGCGGTAAGCTTTGATTAGCGTAACATATTTTTACCTTTAGTAGTTAAGATTTGATTAGCCCAAAACAATTTTTGCCTTTAGTGGTTAAGTTTTGATTAGCCTAACACAATTTTTACCCTTAGTGGTTAAGTTTTGATTATCCAAGCACATTCTTTACCTTTAATGGTTACTTTTTTATTAGCCTTGCACAGATTTTTTTTATTTTTAGTAGTTAAATTTTGATTAGAATAACACAATTTTTACCCTTAGTATTTCAGTTTTTGTTAGCCTAACACAATTTTTACCATTACATGTTAAGTTTTGATTTCCAGTGATTAATCATGAATTTTTTATAGGAGCAATCTATATGACATAAACAATTTTGTTTTTTTCAGCAGTGGTTAGTTCATTGGTAAGCCATTCTGTTACACCAGCAATTTTGCAGAATGTTATAAAATATTATTTGTAATACCTGTTGGCAATAATGGATTATTGGCACCACCTCCCTAAACTAGTCTAATTTGGTCAATAAAAAGGAGCCTTGTTCGATTAAACTCTAGAGAATTTCTAATTTTAAAAGTTAGTATTTTCTGGAGTTTAAGCTTGTCCACTACTATTTTAAACATTTTACCAAAGTAATCAAGTTGATGTCTTTTACAGAAATTTTCTAGGCTATATGTAAGAAAATATTATTTCTGACAATTCTGGTGTGTCAGTCATTTCGATGATTTCTTCAGGTCATGGGGAAAGCTTCCTACTTAGGCCAAATTTGCTCAAAATTTTTGTTATGAATTAAATCATAGCCTAAAACTGAACAGAATAAATAAGTATTATGTAATATCTGCCATAATGAGTTTTCCAGTAGCAGATTCAGATTTAAGAATATAATCTGTTAAATTAAAAATTAGTTTAACACTTTTATTGAGTGGTTGTAACCATTGTGTTTCGTCGTGAATTTACTGCTATGCACATTAAAGTTTAAAATGTGTGGCCACAGCAGGAAAAGCAATTTGCTGGACTGGCATCAATACTTCTTGAGGCTTACGAACGCATTGTAAGCGCGCTCAGTGGGGTTCAAGGGCTGTGTTTTTGAAAGCTTTTGCTATTAAAGCATTCTTTTGAATGACTTTATTTGTTTTTAAGTTTAAATTACTATTTAATAAATTGTTTGTAAAATTAATCTTCATTTTCACAAGCCAGCTTAGTTGAAATGTTGTTAAGCTCATAAAGTTTAGTTTTTATATTTTTAAAAACAGTAATGATAAGCATTAAGCAAAATATTTTTTGTTTTAATTTGATTTCTGTCTATCATTTATTCAATAATTAATTAATCTGAAAAGCATTTTGTCTGGGTTTTTTAGTCATAGAGTGAAGCAGATGTTCTATAGTGATTCAATGAAAATAAAGAAACTTTTGAATGAGCACAACAATATCTTCTTAAGAAATAATAAATGAGTAAATAACTTTTTAATAAATCATCAGTTTTAACAGTTTGTGAGTATTGCTGCCATTTTTGGGCTGGAGCCTCTGCTGTATGTCTACATCTTCTTGTCCGAATTCAGAAACACATACTTAACCTTGTTGATACTGATCTTGGTTTGAATCACAGAAATGTAACCTCATTTTCATTCTTTTTTAAGTATTTCCATGGAAACTGTTCTGATAATTAGAAAAAATTAACACCTTCATTAAGACTTTTCCAATAACAAGATGGCTTCCATCTGATACTCGTCTTTTTACGGTACAGATTCCTAAATTTCACAAAAGCTTTTTTTCATCAAGTTTCTTGACATGTACTGCTCACTTCCTGCATTTTTCCTATTTTTGTGTTTATATCAGGTTGTCATTGTTTCAAAGTGACCCTTCTTTCACATCGCTTCTTTAGCACCAATTTAAATGTACGCTGTATGGAAAACTGTTGTTGTTAAACCTATCTTCCACCACTGGTAGCATTTGTGTCACCAAGCAAACAAAACTTTTTGTTTTATCTTCTTTTTTTTTGAAAATTGATTTTATTCAAATATTACATTAATTATAGCATTAAATATTTGTTTTGGCAATTTATCTTCTGGGTCAACACATCAATCAAATAAAGTAAATTTTGAGCGATTTTTCTCATCTGTACTTTCATCAGCTAGCAATGTTTATTTACACTTGCCTCTATATTTGTTGAAATATTCTAATGTCACAACTTGCATATGTTGCTCCTGAGTGATATTTTGATGGAAGTTTTAAAATATCTAAATAATTTTTAAGAAATGAATAAGTCAGAAAAATTTTGCTTAGTTCTCTATTTTTTTAGAAAGAAGAGATTTGAAGAACACCAAACATTAAAGTGAAGAAGAAAAAAAAAGTGGCTTTGAAATAACCTATAGAGAATTTTTAATGCAAACACTGTACCTTATACCATTTTATTATCTATTAAAATTCATGGGGCAAGTATTAAACTCTCACAAATTGTCTAGCTAAATCTCTTCCCAAAACTTTCAGATCTTTTGATGAGGTTTGTTTTTAAGATTTTTACCACTTTTTACAATAATATCACAAACCAGCAGCCTATGCTGATTAATACACTATTTGTCTGGTATAACTTTCACATCCTTTATCACCTTGATTTTTTAACCAGGAAATTGCCTATTTTCGTCTGATAACCACGTGATTTATATGATATCAGCCAACTCTGCCTTTTACCAAACAATGTGTTGGAAATCATTATTTCTGTTGCTGTTCCAAACTCAAGTAATCTTTCTCATAACTTATTTCTGCTTCCAAAACATAGCTCAATGGCTTTTCAACATGGTGGTTAAAGCCACCACTTAAAGTCACCACTAATAGTGACAAATTTGTTATCTCCAAACATAGATTTGTCTACTATTAACTTATCATAAAATTTATCCTTATCTTCCAAAGTGAGTCCACACTGAGATGCAAAAATTGACACAAAAGTAAAGGTTTTATCACCTGTTAAAAACTTAATTACTATAATGTGACAGATGACACTCTTTTTCCACTTTTCTGCTATAAATATGCCTACTCTTCCATATCCATCGTTTTTTTATATCCAGAAAATCTTACACCTACCCTCTACAAACTTTACTGAAGCTCCTCCCTAACTGACTTCCTGAATAAAGCATATCTGTGCTCTGACATTTCAACTACCTCAGCCCCATTTACACAGTCTGTCTTATCATTTGAAATTCTTGTTTCACTTCCATTGAAAAGAAGTTTTTGTATAGCTTTGCAGCTGGGTGCTCTTCTTAATGCTAACCTTCTGCAGATAGGACTGGGTGTTACACCATTTTTACAGTTGCCCTTTATTATAACTAAGCTTTGGGGTAGACCCCTTGCCAAAATTATGTTTATTATTATATATTCTACCAAATTACTGGACTCATGTGAGATTCTAGTTTGCATTTCTTATTTACATTAATTATATTTTTAAATGAAATTTTTGCTACATCATGAATAGTGGGATGTTCATAACTGGACATTTTTTAGCTGCATTAATCTACAAAAATGTGCCTTTTTTCTATTTGTGGTTTCTGAGAAACTGGTACTTATATTTTAAAAGGTCAAAATTAATTTATTTTCTGCTAAAGAATGATACAAAATTTTTATACTTGGCGGTAGTTTAGTCAGACTTTCAATCAAAATTGAATTTTAGATATCTTTCTACGAACAATTTGAATATTATAGAATATTTGATTCTCGTCTATGGTCTTTTTTTAATTTCGTTGTAGTTTTATTGTTTTTTCCATCTCCAAGATTTAATATTTTTTGGAAGCATGATTGAATTGTAGAGCAAGTTCCGTAATCTTTATGTTAATTTTATTACTGGATTATACATGAAATCTTATATTTGGTCACAATTACTTCAGGGTCTGTTTATTTTAGAATAAATTTTCTGGTCAAAAAATATCTAATATTTTTATATTGTTTTTCACAAATACGATTCAATGATTTGATCGATTTATAATATTCTTAACAAAAAAACAGATAAGATAAAGACAAGCACTAATAAAAAAACCACCTGCAGAATCTACTTATGGAAGAAATAGTATCTTAATAGCTCTTCGCAAATTCTTGGTGTCATTTGCAGTCAAAATTTTTAAAACAGCAAAATTTTAAAGGACGATCTTATTTAAATGTTTATTTGTTCAAGTCCTTTTAACATATGTGTACCATTTCTGCTTTTTGACCGAATAAATATCCATCATTTTCTTATCGCTATAATCATTTATTTTGACTTAATAGGGAGATGATAAACAATTAAATTTTAATAGGGAGATGATAAACAATTAAATTTTAATAGGGAGATGATAAACAATTAAATTTTAATGATGCATGACCAAAAGTTACTGGACCTAATCAGCCCTGAGAAATTTTATTTTTTAAAAAATTTTCAGCTTATTGAAATATGCAAAAGGGCAAATAGGTGGTTACTATGGTTATTTTCATTGGAACTGGGATTATTTTGGATGGAAAATTAGGATATTTAAGCCTGCAAATAGATATTTATGGTATCACACTATTGCCATTCACAGTCACTATCATATAATACTAAATATTAGCATAAACTCAATTTTTATTGTAAATTTTCAAATTATTTCATGCCCTATTCATTCATGGCATACTAACAGTATAATATTGATCGATTTGTTTATCTTGAGATACACTCCTAAGGGTTACAAAGTTTGTAGTATTCCAACAGTTATTGCAGTGATAATATACTATGTGGAAGAGTGTACTTCCGTTAGAGATAAGAATAGGTTTTCACGAGACATGCAAGACAGAAATTTATTTTTAGCTTATTAATTGATTTTGTAAACTTTTTTTTTTAAATATAAACATTCATTTCAATATCACTTGAATACTTAACTCAAGATGGCGTCTCTACAACAATGACACTTTCTTTCAACGTTTCTGTTTTTGCTATTCTTTTTCTCAATTCTGTTTAGTTAGATGTTGCGATTGATGGCGCAGATGAAGTTGATTCTAACCTAAATTGTATCAAAGGTGGAGGGGGGTGTTTAACACAAGAAAAGATTATAGCATCGTGTGCAAATAAATTTGTGGTAATTGCTGATAGCAGTAAGGATTCAAAAGAATTAGGGGAGAAATGGAAAAAAGGAATTCCAGTTGAAGTAATTCCAATGGCTTATACTTCTGTATCTTTAAAACTAGAAGCTCTTGGATTCCATCCTGTTTTGAGAATGGCAAAAGCTAAGGCTGGACCTCTGGTAACGGACAATGGTAATTTTATAATCGATTTTCAATTTGGAGGTCTATTCAATTTTGAAGATGTTAATAACAAAATAAAATTAATTCCAGGTGTAGTCGAAACTGGTTTATTTATTAACATGGCTGATGTAATAATATTTGGTACAGTAGATGGTGAAGTAAAAGAAGTTTTGAAAAAATGACATATCTCATCGTTAATTTTTTGGTAAAAGTTGCAAGAACAATATAGACTGTAGTATTTTTTGATTTTGTAATGCAAACCATTATTTTTTAATGTTTATAACAAACCTAGATTATTGACATTATGGACATTATTACTTATTTTCTTTTATGTATTTTTATATCTGATGGCTAATCCCAAAAGTAGCTGAATCTGATAACTGTTACTGTAGGTTTATACGGTACTAACAGCAGTGGTAGTAGACTGACTCTCACCATTCCCATCATGTTATAGAATAGACTAATTCTCTTAGGAAATGAGGAAAATTTTGAGATTTTAATTTCTTTTATTATTTTTTAGTTACTTTATTTTACTTTATTTATATCTACTTTATTGTTGGTTACTAAAAATGATTTGATTCAACACACCATAACTTCCTTCCCACTCACATCACTACCTACAGTACAGTATTCTCACGTTTAATTAATTTTTTTTTTAGGGACTTTAACCAACGTTCTACCAAGAATATCACACCTGTTTTTCTTCCAGTCTTCTTTCGGTTATTATTTCACTGGTAGGCCATCTCTATGAAATAATATTTTATTTACTTATATAAAACCTTTGTGTTACACTTTTTAAAATCTCATCATCACCATCATAATCATCATCACCTAAAGCTCCCAACCATACCCTAGTTGAGTTGAGAACCATAGCAAATAAACAATTATTTGCTATGGTTCGCAGTGCAGTAATGGTATTGTTTAATCGCTATGGATTATTTTAAGTTAAATTCTTATGTTATAAGTAGAGTAGATTTAATCTATGCTATTGTCTTATCTGGTTTATTCCTATAAAGTATAGTATATATAGTATATAATTGCCTTATTTTATTTTATATGAGTCACTTTGATTTTAAATTCCCACACAAATATGTTGTTTTTAGCTGTATACTATTATTTTTCAGAACATTTTGGCATCTCTTATTTTTTTTACTTTGTTAACTAGTAAATATATGTTTGTTTGACGTCATCCATTTGTCTGTTTAAATAGCGTCGTACTTTAATAAATCTTATTATTCTTAACGTCTCGCATCATTAATTAATCGAAGGATTGCATTGGCATTGTTGTAATTTTATAGATATTAAACATTTATTTATTATAATCATACATGTGTTTATATTTATTTATAAATATTGCATAACCATTTACTGCAGTGTTTTATTATATAAAAAGGTGGTAAATACACAATTTTTATTGCAAATTTCCAATGTATTGCATATCTTTGTCAAGCATATGAAATACTGTACAGGGTTGGCTAAAATTCTGGCTTATATTTTGAATAAAATCACCTGAAAAAAGGTAAAATTCTGTTGGATAAAAAGTTCTGCTGTAAATATTTTGGTTAAATATTCCAGCTGAATATAAATTTGCGAAAGTTTTAAAATGGCTGGTTGCTAAAATATCTTTAAAATTTTTAATTAAAAATGTCATTAATATTTCGTCGTAGCTCAGTAATTTAGTGACAACAAAAAATCTAAACTTAAAAATGAATACCCTCAAAAAAAAATTGTATGAAGGTGAGTAATAGAAACTAAGGTGGAGGAATCTCTATGTTTTTGTCTTTCCTGATTTTTACCTTAGTTTGATACCTTTGGCAGTATATATGCTTACTCGGTTAGATAATTTTAAAATTAATAGCACCTGGATGGAACATTTATTATCAGTTTTTATATTTTTTTATATTATAATAGGCTATGCAAGGTGAAATAGGAATCTATTTAAATTTTAGCGTTATAGTGTCATACTGTGATAGTTGAAGCTAAATTTGTATCATTTCAGTTTTTAATTTGGGGGCAGGTTTTTTATAAAGGCTGTTTTTAAATTTAGGTCTTTGGTTGTCATTGTGTTAATATTATTATATAATTTGTTGTTATTATTATTGTTACTATGTTGCTTAGCTACAACAATATATTTCTTTGTCATTTTTAATTGATATTTTATTATTATTTATTTTAGTAAACAATCATAGACTTTTTGCAAATTTATATTCAGTTGGAATTTTTAACCAACAGAGTTTTAACCTTTCCCAGGGGATTTTATTTAGAATATAAGCCAGAATTTTGGCTAATTCTGTACAGTATGTCATATGCCTGTAAAATTAAGTAAAAAGTAGTTCTACAGAAACGCACATCGCTTTATGTAAATAAATGAAAGTAGAAATGAGTCAATTTGAATGTTTCAAGACTTCCATTGAAATAAAATCACATTTTAATCAAAGTAAATGTTCAATGTACAAAAATCAAAAGTTATTCATTAACAATAAAAATGTTTATAATAACAACTCAGTAATAATTTATTTACATTAGCATTTATTTCTTTCTTCTTTTTTATGGGATTAAACTTTTTGTTTAGCATTTCATATTAGTTTTCTATAATAAAAAATCTCTCATAAAAATATAATTTCCAGTTATTCACTGATAAACTTTTTATAAAAGTGATTATATTGCTATCTTTAAATACCCTAATATATTTTCCTAATTAAGAATATTTTCCGAATATTTTCAATTGCTAAACGACTTCCTGTACTTCCTTTCTTTCCTTGAATGATGCTGGTGTGTTTGATATTAGCTTTGATTTTTGCAACTTCATTTTTCTATATTATGTTCAGAGATTTTTATTGTCACAAAGGCACAATTTTTTCCCTGCAGTTAAATGCACCTTGTATATATGCGTATATTTTTTTGCAAATGTATATGCATAAGTATGTGTGTGTGTATATATATATATATATATATCTTACGAGTAATCAATGATGTATGATATTTTTATCGATGCATCATGAAAATTTATGTGATAGCTTATTAAATATCTAACATCATACATTATTGCATGGCTTAGTTATTTTTAGTATTTTGAAAGTTACATCAATAAGTTATATTTTCACTTTAAGTTATCTGACCATTGTTTCTTAAAATTGTGTTAGAATTTGCACTTTTAATTTAATTATTTCAAAATGATAAGAGATGGAAATTTTGATAGGTGTATCAGATGTATATTTAGAGCAAGAAGCTAAATGGTTTTATCATTATCAAAATCAATCACATGGTCTGTTCATTTTTTTTAATTTGTTTGGCTCTTTTTGGTTTCTAACGGCTAATGAAAATTAAAACAAACATGTACTAAAACATGTACCTTGTCATATCACGCCAAATTGGGCCATACTTGACCCTCGACTAGGAAAAAAACTTTAAAACGGAGAGATTAAAATTAAAATAAAACGAGTCATATATAAAATGCTAACTTTTATATTGGCATGATAAAACAATCTACAAACGTTTGCATCAAACAGATTCAGCAGTGGTTTTCTTAATTGGATATACTCAAACTGTTAATTTTCTAAACAAAACATCTAAACAAAGAATGGTGTGCTGTATATAAACTATATGATTTCGCTAAAAACTCATTTAATTCTCAGAGCATGCACTCAAAGTTTTCCTTGAGCGAAAGTTGTTGATAATCAAATCAACAAAATAGTTTCTGAAGTACTATGTATGCAACATTGCTTACGTTTGTGAACATGTTTTTTATTGCGTTGTGTTCACGTTATAGTTTTGATTCTGGTTTATTCTTGTGGTTTAATTTTATAGTCTACTTTTAATTTATGTCCAAAACTTTATATAGGAAAAACCTTTCCAAATTTATTAACGTGAAAAAAATTTCCCTTTATATTATTCCATATTTATTGTCTTAAATTAGTGGCAACTTTCATTACATGTTTTTTTAAAATGAATTTTAATCTGAATTTTTGGCAAAATTCCTTTTTTATTTACAGCTGCTTCTTTGGTAAAGATATTTTACACACTAGAAATGGTCGGTTTTCTTTAGAGAACAAAATCCAAGCTTTGATTTGTTACATTTTTTTCATAAACATCTTAAAAAAGTTCTCGATGCCTCATTTTCCACGCAGTGGAGGTCCTATGAATTCTAAAATTTGTTTTTTTTTTTTTATTTTTCCCTTAACTTAGTCATTAACATTTTGTGCATGAAGTTAGATATGAAGGATAAGAAATAAATGGTTCCAGGTTCTCTTAAAAGTTTTTTATTCTTGCTATAAGCCTATTCTTGCTAAAAGCTGGGTTAAGTAGGCAAAGATCTATATTTTTTTTTCCAGATAACTTCATTTGTTTTTCATGATTTTTTACATGAAGTTCATGAAGTAAATGACGTGACAAAGCCAATTTTATAAAAAAAAATCTCGTTAGCTTGATTTTGGGTAAAGTTTTGGGAGAAAAAAATTTCTTGTGTACTTATATCACCACCAGCAACAAGTTTGAAGAATTTCTTGTATACATATATCACCACCAGCAACAAGTTTGCAGAATTTGTTGTGCACATATATCACCACCAGCAATAAGTTTGCAGAATTTCTTGTGCACATATGTCACCACCGGCAACAAGTTTTCAGAATTTATCACCACCAGCAACAAGTTAGCAGAATTTCTTGTGCACATATATCACCACCAGCAACAAGTTTGCAGAATTTCTTGTGTACGTATTTCACCACCGGCAACAAGTTTTCAGAATTTCTTGTGTACATGTATCACCACCAGCAACAAGTTTGCAGAATTTCTTGTGCACATATATCACCACCAGCAACAAGTTTGCAGAATTTCTTGTGGTGTAAATATATCACCACCAGCAACAAGTTTGCAGAATTTCTTGTGTACATATATCACCACCAGCAACAACTTTGCAGAATTTCTTGTGTACATATATCACCACCAGCAACAACTTTGCAGAATTTCTTATGTACATATATCACCACCTGCAACAAGTTTGCAGAATAAAAATATTATATTCAATTTAAAACACATCGCTTTAACCATTGACGTCATTGCTGGAAGATATCGCAATGACTCATCAGAAGACACAAAATGTTTATCTCTAAAGCCTAAAAATTAAACCTAAAAATCATCGGATTTGCAATAAAAAAATTTTGAGATCAAACGGGTTCGAGCCTCATGGTGGTGCTTATATGGTGCTGGTTTTTTGCGCCATTTTGAGGCTTGTCGTGCTTATTGAGGTGGTGCTTATATAAAAGAAACCATGCATTATAATCGCGTAAAGTGGCAAAATAACTGTAGAAACACAATTTTATCTATATTGCGGTAGCACGATGGATTCAAGATATTTATTGATATAATTTTTGAAAGTACTAATTTGGAGGGAGTTGTATAAATAAATAGTGCTCACGATTGATAATGCGCGAGTAATAACGATGGCCTACGTGTTACTGTATTGATTTTACGTCCTTTCAATGTTAGTTCAAATTGTTACAAAATATTTTCAGACAAGATTTAAGTAAAAAAGTGACTGACTGTTTTAGACTTTTGAAAAACTCGTTTTACTTCTACTTAGTCTAGATATGTAAACTTTTTTTAAATTTTGGAAGAAGTTTGGAAGCCATGAAAGGAATTTTTAACTAATGTAGTCACTTGCTAAAAATCCTCATTTAGGGGCAAGGCTCTATTTATAATGAGGTGAGGTAAGCATGCCCAAAAATAAAAAAAAAAACTTTTTTGTATTTTCTGAAATTTAGGATTTTGTAAGTAAATACTATTTCTGACATTTTGAGGTAATTTTGAAGAGGTTTTTGACTATGCTCAAGTTTGAGATGTTAGTAGTTATTATTTCTAACATTTTGGACATCTAGACCATCCATTTTAGACAATGAAAGAATACTAAAGCGGTGTTTTCTAAATATTTTTTTTCTTTTTTCTTTTAAGCTTAGGTTTAGTAGAATATTAAGAGAGAGTGTTTCTGTTGTTTTGCGCACCTAAGCCATTTTTAAACACTTTCAGTTTTTTATTTTTCTGCTCAGTTTCCAGAGCACGGTAGTTGATAATTTTCCAGACCACGGTAGTTGATAATTTTCCTGACCACGGTAATTGATAATTTTCCAGATCACGATAATTGAAAATTTCTTCAAATTTTTCACGTATAGATATTACAATGATAGAGAAACTCTTGTTTCCTTGACATTATGTTTTTACCAACAGATAAAGTTGATTTGCACATTCATATTTATTTAATAAATTTATAATCCTTTTACTGCATACAGTAATTAAGATTTTCTAAAGACACCCTTATTAAATCACATGTTTTGAAATTTTTGTATTTTAGCTGCAAATAATTATTTTTCAAAATGTTTTTCTGAATCTCAAATAAATAATTAATGAAAATTTATCTTAATTATCGAGAACATCATCATTAGGAGGTTTGTAGATGTTTTCATGTGTACTGAGAACATTGTCATTATCATTAGGTTTGTAGATGTTTTCATGTGTACTGAGAAGGTTTTCATGTGTATTGTCCACGTTTTCGTGTATATGAAAGTTTTATGTGTTTGCGTACATTTGCATGTGTATTGTGCACTTTTTTTCTTTTTTTTTTTTTTTTTTGTGTGTATTTCTACGCTTTGAACATTTTCATGTTTATTTGAACGTTATATATATTTTGAACATTCTACTTGCATTAAATTTGGACTTGCTATAAATGCACGCAAAAATAAATGTCCACCGATTAAATACGTGATTTATTTTATTTTTTTGAAGATTATAAAAACTTGTTGTGAATAAACTGAAGACCTACAACCTTTTACTAAACCAAATTATATGTCCCTAACAGACTAAAACAGTTTAAATATTATATAAGTAGGTCGAGACAAAACGTAAAAATGGTTTTTTGTTGTTTTGTGTGATTGTTTTGTTTAAACAAGTGTCTAGAATTAAATAATAATTTATTCTTTTTGCTTTATTGGATTGAATACATCCCTGTCTACACTGTAAATAATTGAGTGAATAAAATGAATCGGCTGCCTATTTCACTTACCTATGTTTTTGACAGAAACCAATTTTTATAAAAATAAATTTCCAATCAAAATGATTAGGAAGAATTTTTTTGTAAAATAATCATGAAATTGATTTTATTTTCAAAGGTTCACCTAACCTGGCTATTACGTACAAATATAAAATTTAAAGATGTTTTATTTCAGCCTCTTATCTGATATTGACTTTTATATATTCCAATTAGTTAGTTATATTATTCCAATTAGCTAGTTAGTAAATCGACTTTAGTGTTATAATGCTGTTAATGTTATTGCATTCGGAAATCATTCATGTACTATCATGATGTGACATGGCTTTGATTGTTGTTCATGCTTGATGGATTATGCTAGACAAATTCACTTAATGAACTAAAGTTCTAAATAGAAGTTTAATATAAAGTATTACAACAATCAATTTTTTTATTTCAATCGGGAAACATTATCACCTTTATTATGAATTGTTTTCTCATTTATTATTAATAGCTTCAAATA
>JAUZNK010079912.1:0-13295 GCA_035046665.1 Euphysa ruthae | reverse complement strand
TATTATAATTCTTCCTTCCCCCTTAGAGACCAATGATTTTCTTTACCATAAACTCAAATGGTAGCTCTAAGTACACCAGAACCAAACCCTTGGGCTCTTCTGAAATAAACAAATAAACTAGCTAAAAACTACTTGCTGGCACCAGGTTAAAAATTGAAATCTAATAAATTTAAATCTAATAAATTTTCCAGTTTTTGGCGTCTTGACTCTGAATATTGATTTTTCAACAGATATCCATCGATGGAGTGCCCCAATAGATTTTAAACAAAATCTAAGTTACTTAATGAATGGGAGAAGCATACACAAGAATGAGCATGGAGGAACCTATAAGACACTGTCGCTTAAGAAGAGTATATCAACAATTATTAAAGAACACAACATAAGGACACTTACGAAATCCATCAAACTTTTTTATCACAGCATCAATGAAGGATATACGACTAATCAAATGGCCTCTACGTACAGGCATCCTGAAATATAAAAAGATCATAAAATTTTTGGTATCCATTCTAAGAGTTACTAAATAAACATCAACACCAAGTAAAAACAAAATTAAGTATAAAAAAATTTTAATTCAAAGTTTATGTAATTTTTAGAATAAAGACCTAAACAATGAATAATTAAACTTGAAAGTCATTTGTATATTAACTTAATTAAAAAGCTTGATTATTTAAACAAATTCAAGATCACAATACAGCAAAAAAAATACTGTTTTATGCTAACTCAACAAAAAGATCTCTATATTTCATTCAATTAATTATGGAAAATAATACCGAAGTTTGCAAAACATTTAGTAGAGGCATCAGCAAATCTAAGCCTGCCTTGTATGAAACCAAAGCAACGAATATTTTCATTGCAAGAGTAACTTTGCAAGAGGGTGGGGTGAGACCCAATTACACAATTGGGTGTAAATGAAAAATTTACAAAAGTATAAGAAGCATAATTATTGATGCAAAAGACTTAAAAAGAAACTTAAAATATGAAATAATAGCAAACCTATCCTTTTCTGGTTAGCAAAGTTGTACTTGAAGGATTTTATTCTTTACAGCCTTGTCCATTCTTGAATTAATAATAATACCTAAAAATCCAAAATTTCATTTTTTTCAAAAATTACTTTAAAGATTTTATAATAATTTTATATATTTATATATTTATATTTTTATTTTAAAACATACTAAAAAAATACTATCTTAAAATTTTGGATTTGGGCACGCCAAAAAATATCGTCAAAATAACCGACAAATTCGACCACATAATCAACATACCCCAAAAAAAAAAAAAAAAAAAAATTGAAAAAAAAAAAACTAATCAACAGAGTAAAAACAGAATTTTTTTTTCAATTGGAAAAAAAGTAAATGAAATGTTTTTAAAAGAATTAATTAATTGATTCTTAAAATTAGCTCTTTTTTTATCAAAATGAAGTCACAAATCCATCTCGAAAAATTAAAAAATAAACTAATGAACAATTTCAGAGATTGAAAAGGAAAAACATTAATGAATTTAAAAACCATTAAAAAAAATATTTTCGCCTAAGAACACGACTATAGAAAAATGCATCAGAACAACTTATAGGGTCAAATTTGACAAAAAACACTCTAATAACATGCTTGACCTTTTAGTAGAAGATATTTATGAGCAAGTGTCATAACTATAATGATTATCAAAAATGTCATAAAAAAAAAATCAAGGAGAGATTAAGAATCTCAAATATAACTCAGGAAGTAAAACATGAAAGCTTAAAACACATTTATGGTGTACAGAAATTTAGTTTTTATAACAAAATAGAACAAAAAAATGTGCAAATTGAAATGTTATGATGAGAAAAGCGTGAAAAGCATGCTTCCATCTATTATTTATATTATTTAAATGTTTTAGTAAATTATTCACCCAGAAAGAAATCAAAACTCTCAATGGAGCCAAAATTGTGACTCTTTTTAAATTAAATCATGAAAATTTTAAAAAATTATTCCAGACTAAGATTAAAAATTTAAAAACCCATTCTGTTTTCTCCATTTTGGAAAAAAAAAAAAAAAAAAAAAAAAAATATATATATATATTGACGAAGCCGAAATCATATAAATAAAAAATAAATTAATACATTACCAAAAATATAAATAATGAAGCTGAAGGTAGAATCACACTGAAATATTCAGACCGATTTTTACAATATACTGGTTTGAGCATTCAAACTAAGTACCTAACTCCATTAAACCAATATCAAACATATACACTGTAAATAAAAGATATAAAACGGGTGACCCCAAATAAACCCTGGACACACTGGGTTGTTGTTTTTATCAGCATAGTACCAATGATTTTCTAATATATAAAAATACTTTTTTCATAAAAATACTTTTTTATTGAAAGTTTTAAGGAGGGAACTTTATTAAAAATGGAAGTAGTGTGAACTTTATTATAAGATTAAATATAATTTAATTAGGCTCCTTTTGTCTAGTAAAAAACAACCTTATTCAAGAATTTATCATTGTGCTGTTTTTCAAATGATTGGGTTGGCGTTGAAAAATTTTTCATTTGCCATAATATATCTTGGATGTAATAAATATGATCCTTCCTATATATATATATATATATATATATATATATTTTTTTTTCCCCCGATTGTTGAAAAGAACAAAATTTGTTTTTCTGAACAAGAGTTTGAAGTGAAAAGGTTTATCAAAAATAAAAGAATTTCAGAAAAGTTTTTATTAAAAAATATTCCCTGTGAAGCAGACACTTGTTTGACAAACAATTTTTTTTTTATATAAGTCTAAAAATCTGAGAATAAATGCCTTGATATATATGTCTGTTTGTATTTCGTTAGTATAAAATTTAGTTTTATGTCTTAAACCAAAGCAATTTTTGTCAAAATTTTTCAAATTTATTAATTTCATGGTTACATCAATGACTATTGATTTTTCCATAAAAAGAAACGTCAATTACAAATGAATATTGAGTAGTGAGAGGGTAAAATGATAGTAAATTACAAGCTTTACGGATCCTCATCATTGAGATCATCCAACAATAGGGTTACAAATACTTTCTTGCTACATCATAAATTCGAATTTTTAACAAGTTAATATCATCCTTTCAAGTCGAGAGGATCAAATTTTGAAAAAAACATAACTGATCTCTAGTTCATGTCACGGTTAAGACAAGCATAACCTTGAAAGAATTCAGCAGCTTCAAAGATAATTAGTGCTCTCCTCCAGTTTTGAAAATCAGGTGGAATCCAATGCATCTAATTCCCATGGTTGCTTCTTATAGTAATGAAAATAATGAAATAACCTTTTATATATTTCAACTACAAACTCAACGTCACCCAAAATTTCATCCTAATTATTTACAGTAATTTTAAAACAGAAAATTTATTATAACATATCAAACATAACACTTAATAATGAAAATAAAAACATGATTAAACAAACTCAAGATGGTTCCAAACAAAAATTTATTATCTCTAAACTCTTGAAATTCCGTATCCTTTTAAATACATTCAATGTCTATATCAAACATCAAAAGCAAAACAAAAACTCATACTGAATTATTGATAAAAAAAAAAAACTAATTCGGTTGTGGTGACTACTTTGGGGACAGCTATTTGAGGAAAAAAAATTTTGTTATTCTCCTAATATGTTACATAGAAATTTCCATTAAAAAAGCAATGAATTAAAATCTAGAAAAATATCTCTTGCTAATAAAAATAACTTAAGGAATTTTTGAAGAACACAGAAAATTTTACACACTGCTAAAAAAGCAACTGAGTTCAAAAATGTAATTTAGGTATTTTTTTTTTTATGAAATAACAAATCCACAATGGACAAATACATAAATGAAATAAAATAGACAAACCTAGTTATTGCAAAAAGATATAAGTAAACAAAATACAGTGATCAGAATAGGAAACAAAGTATGAGAAGAACGGTGTATTAAATCGCTCCACTACTCTAAGAAAAGAGATAGTCACTTTAAGAATAGATAAATTCTTAACCAGGTTAAATATTTCATTGCCATAAAACAACTCTGATTTAAGTGTTTAATATTTCTCATTCTTTTTCTTTTTTTGCCACTAAAGCGAAAAATGCAATAAAATTTTAAACTCCTATACACAGGGCATTATGGTTCATTGATTATCTTAACACCTATATTAGAACAAAAATAAAAAATAGCATATAAAATAATAATGCTAGTGCATAAATTAGCCTTGAATAAGAGGTTATCAAGTTACATCAATAGAATTTTGAGATAAAACTTTCCAAAATCTCTAATTTTTTTAGCAAAACTCACCAAATAAACTGTCTCTATAATTTGATAGAAACAATTACAGAAACATAATTTTTAACAAAAACGTTAAATTTCAGTGGTTGTGTTTATTTCCATAACAAAGAGATATGCTTCATGGCGCTGAGAAAATGTATAACAAACATTTAAAAAAATAAATAATTTATTAAAACAGGATAAAATCTGATAAACATTAATAATTTAAATTTCAAAAAAGATATGTGAAATTATAGGTATAGATATAAAACATATGAAAAATAAATTAAAAATTTAAATTTAATCAGTTATTTTTTTAAATTTAATTAAATATTAGTGCGATTATAAGCTCCCACTCAAGAATGTCTAACACAGTAATAATAAGCATTTTTCCAGAAAGAAAGATTTTCTTTGTGGAAATTCAAAATATTAAATTGTACAAAATTGAGGTGATCATTAACACTATATCAAAAATTTCACCATATTATTCTGAAAAAATTAGCAGACTGTTAAGAAAGTAATATTTATTCTAAAAACCTGAACAGATTGACTTAGAAAATACTTAGAAAAAGAGAATACTTTTTTTATGAAAAGGATTTTTACAAGATCAAATGTTGATATAAAGACTTGTAGTTGGGTAACTTAAATGCAATTAGCAAATTAGATACCAAAGGTCACTATTATCAAACTATCACAACTCAAAACTGACATCAATTATCAAAGGTTTTTGATAGGGGTTAAATTTTTGGAAAAGAAACATATCTTTTAGCAAAATAAAATCATAGACTACATCTATGATTTTACAGTCTTGATTTTTTTACATTTATCAACTGAAGGATTTCAGTTCGCATAAAAACAACCAAACTTCAAAAAAAAAAAAAAAAAAATGACAACAAAAGCTTCTGATTCAAATTATAGCTCGATACAACAAAAAATTTCACCGCTGCTGAAATATTTGGTCATGCAACGTATGGTTACATAGATCCCTTTAGAAAAGCACTTAAAATAACTCTGCTAAATAATAATAACAATCAATCAATCTTAAGATGAGTTTCACTAATACTTACAGGAATTTAGAAAAATAGGTAGAAACTATTATCATTATCACCACCGTAATCACCATGATAAAGCCTTAATATGTTGGCAAGTGCAGCACAGGGGTTTAACTACTTGAAAAAATTTAGGAACAAATATGTTAAAACTGAATGCCCTTCCTAACGACAAACTACTTTTGATAATATAGGAACAAACCCCTTGAAGTATGTAATGGAATATACATGCAAGACACTAAAATGGAATTTTTTACGTTCTATGGCAAACAAGTAATAACAAAAACTTGCATGTTGTCTCAAGTGTGTTTTTCGAAATAGTTATGAGCAAGCATATAAGCAGAGCAAACAGAGCAAAAAATAAAGTAAAGTAAGTAAAGTAAAGTAAAGAAAAGTAAGTAAAGTAAGTAAATTAAGTAAATTGAGTAAAGTAAGTAAATTAAGTAAGTACATAAGTAAGTACATAAGTAAGTACATAAGTAAGCAAGCAAGCAAGCAAGCGAGCAAGCGAGCAAGCGAGCAAGCAAGCAAGTAAGTGAGTAAGTAAGTAAGTGAGTAAGTAAGTAAGTAAGTCTCAGAAAGAAGCTGAACAACAAATTAAAATCAAAATGTCATGTGTACAGTAAGCTCATGTGTAAATTTCTTCAATAACACAATTTGTATGTGAGGATTGTTTTCTTGAGAAAAAGCAAACATCTGTTTATTTAGTTCATTGAAAAATTGTTTTAAATCAATAGTTGTAAATCATAAATTATCAAAACACTTTTACTTTTTGACAATAATAGCTGATTTGATCAATTTGGTTATTAAAATCATAGTAATGACGATAATGAAATATTGAAAAGTGCAAAAACAACTTCTTGTTTTTCTAACGATTGCTGAAGGAAGTCCAAATGATTAGATATAATGATTGGAAATTTCAATCCAATTTTGGCTAAAAGGTATAAAAATTATAGAAAATTTTTAACAAAAAATCAATTTTTTATGACTCTTTTGAGACTTCATTGAAACAAATTTGGTGCAGCAGAAAAATGATTTATAAAATCACCATTTTAGAGATTATTTTCAAATAACATGGAGAAAGCTAAAAACTGCTTATTTAAAAGAGTGTTGATAAAGACTTGAATTTTAATTTACATCAAACTACTATTTAATACATTTAAGCATTTTTTACAGTAATTAGAAGTAAGATCCTTCCTTCTTTAACATCTATCCAAAAAATGAGCCAGGGAAGGTAGTTTTGCCATCTAACGTCCAAAAATAAAACCCAGATAAAATAGAGTTATAAATGGGGGAGCAAAGTTCATTCATCGGTTAAAACCCTAAAGCAACAACAGTTATTAATGAATTAATGAAGCAACGGTTATTGATGGGTGATTTTGTGTTAGTGATGAACACACTGAATTTGCTACAGGGTGTTTTTCAGTCAATGCACTACAAGTATTTTAATTGAGCATTGCAAGTTTTCAGTAGGGGAGTTGCAACTAGCAATAGCATTCTACTCTTAAAATAAGGGTTTTTATTATCATGTTATCAATGGGAAATTTAGAGTTGTTAAAAGCCGCTCTGCTGTTATCTATATGGGAAATCTTTAACTAAGGGACTATACTCATTTAACATTATATATATTGCAGTTAGTAAGGGCTGAAAGCTATCTGTGGGAAATTTAAATGTTAGCGTTGCAGTTAGTTGCTTCTTTTTTTTGCTAAAACTCTGCAGAAAGATTAGATCTTAAAAATAAATACTTCAATCTAACCTGTTATGTAGACATGGTGGTGAAGTTAGTTCCTTCTTCCTTTCTGGGCACTCTAGCAAGTACAACCAGCAATACAAGTTCAGACCCATGCTGTAAAAAATTATCAATTTATCAACTTTTTACCTTGCTCACCCTAAAATACGACTAACAAGAAAAAAGCCAATGGATTAATTCAGAGAAAATCAATAAAATTAGAAAAAAAAATGAGCAGCTATTGAGATATACCAAACAGATTGATGGACGGATAAATGTTCTTCACTTCATTGGTGTAATATATTTTTAAAAAAAATTAAAGGACTGCTACTTACATAGCGGGTATAGCTCAGTTGGCAAGAAGTCAAACTATGGATTTAAAGGCTACGAGTTTGACTCCAACCTCTCCATGTTATCTCTGATTTTTCAGCAAAACTAATTATGCAATGCAATGCTAGCTCAATTTGTTCAAGTTGTTTGGTTAAGGGAATTTTGTAAGCGCAAATTGGCATTCTAAATACTCCAAGACCCGCCACGTAGGCCCTTCTAGAAATATTGTCTCAGCAATTTGTTGGTTCCCAACGTTAAATATATTGCAATATTACCTCCAGAGACTACACTAAAAAAGATCTTATCACTAATATATAATCATGCTTGAATATGAATGGCGTGCGATCACATATGCACACCATATCACACATGACTTTTATTTATGTCGTGCGGTGTGTCACAGCCCATTACTAAAAGATAAAGCGCAATGATCGCTCGCCGTTCACTTTCTCCCTGCACACCATCATCTTCCTCTTGCTTTTGTAACATTAGTTTGAAGTGATTTTATCTTTGTTCTCGTAGCAGATAACACATCTTATTGAGAACTGAACCTTCTGAATAAGAGTTAGTTTACTTTGTTATTGCCGAATTGGCTCATTTCTAAACAACATTCCTTCCTAAGAGAGGGAAATACTTAAAACAAACCAAAACAAACTTATGATAAAAGAGTATATAATAAGTTGAGCATGGATTATATCATTTGTCTAGTTTTATTATTGCTTTACTAGACAAGTAACCAATACAATTTGTTTATCCTCATCAGCCCACAACATATTTGTCGTATGTTTGAACTCTCAGAGAGAGGTACTGGCTAGCTTTATTATCATCTTTCTGTTTTACCCAGTATAAAAATTCCGAAAAAGTTTTTTAAAAATATATTTTAAAATTATTATAACCAATAAAATAATTATTAAAACGATTAAAGTCAAATAAATAAACATTACTAAACCAACAGCTGATGATAAATAGAGTGAAACAAGCAAAAATAGAGAGCAGTTAAATAAAATAACATTAAACCATGATAAGGTGATAACTCAGATAAAATAATTGCTTTCATATGAACAACTCAGTATACTTGCTTTAGCTAACACAGGTTATTTTTTATCTTTTTATTTTTTAAATATAAAAATTAATAATTACCGCATTTGATAGTTTTACTAAGCTTTAAAAGAAGAATCAACTAATCGTTGCCTTATTTAATAAAAAATATTTAAACATAATTTACAGCACATATTAACCATTTTTAATTAAACCTGCTTCCTTGTAAAATAAATTTGTTTCAATTACTTAATTTCTATGGTATAATAAATACGTATAAATTAATACCACAATTTATTCATTACTAATATAAAAACAAAATATAACAATAAATAGAAAACACTACAGAGTAGAATTTGATAATCTTTTGGTGAAAACAGTCTATCCAAATTTTAAATAAAAACTCAGATTAAAAGTTGAAACAAGACTAAATATATTGACAGAACCACTGAAAAATAAAATTAAATAAATTACCAAAAGTTTAACAACATTTCTATCGTGGAAAAGAGAAAATGTCATTGGCTACCGAAAAAAAAATAGGGAAAAGCATAGCACTGTGATCATTATCATCACTATTATGATTGTTATTATTATAAATACCATTTTTTTTATTATATTGTCATTTTGTTATTAATATAACTACTATAACTATTAAATTAGCAGCCTGATGATTGCTTATTGTTTTATTAATATTATTATTACTATTACCCATATATTATGTTGAGTATAAATTTTTAACCAGTTTATCGAGTGACACTGTCTAAATGATAAAAAAAAACAAGGGTTCCAGCTAGAGAATATTATTTCATTCAGGGGATCGTCATCTAAAAGGACAAACACATAAACGTTTAATGAAAACCAAGAAAGTGTTGGGAGCTACCAGAGCAACATGCAACAGGATATTTGTGAATCAATATCCAACAATGAAAAGGCTTGTGATGGATATCGCAGACTATTTCACATGGTGTACACCATGGCCACTGTTCCTAATATGCCTCACAAGAAGTTTGAAATCTTAGTTTGTTGTCAAAGAGAAAATGGAGTGCACCTGATAGAAGGAAAAGATCATAACAAAGCCGGTAAAAATTTTATTAATTTAATTTTAATAACGATTTAAAGCATTTTAGTAAAACTAAAATTATCCTACGATAAAATTGTTCATTATGCCTGAAGAATAACTAAGAACAAATTATAAATTAATGAAAAATCAAAACATTTATTTTTCTAAAGTAAAAAATAAATAAATGTCATTATATCCATATAACAACATAGCTTGTGGTAGAAAGCAGAAAACGATAAAATAGTTTCAGTTTAACTTACATATCCAAGGTTACAACCTTAGTAAAGCTACTTAAATGCAAAAAATAGGCAGATTAAGAAAGCTATTTAAAGAATTTGATACTTGATATATTTATACGAAATAACATATTCTATTTTAGTTGGAAAAAAGATTAAAAAAAATTTACTAAAATTAATTTTATTGTTAGCTGACGATAAATTTTAAACATCACATTTTGGTGAATTCATGTTAAGAATGAAATAAAAAAAAAGTTTGATTATTAGTAGATAGAAAAGTATTGGTGTATAAATTTATATATAATAAAATAATCTCTGAAAAAGATTATTTGAAAAAAAGAATTTTCAAACAATAAAATTTCCGAACCATAAAACTATTAGGCAACTCCTCCAAGAACGAGAAGGTTATTTAATTCCCATATAGAGATGCTTATCTTATTCAATGTTTACACTGTTCTGGTATGAGTATAAAGAGAAACTAAAAATCGTCATTTTTGCGCATATTCTTGAGTATATTATTTCGTATATATATATATAATGATTTTATTTAGCGCAGTATCATTACATTTCTTGTATAAAAAAAAACATGTTTATTTGTGTTGTTTTTTATAGTATAAATATATACGCAATGTTTAAAATCGAAAATATTTAATATTTTCTTTCAATGTAAACTCTCGCTAAGTTATAAGTTTGTTCAAACTATTCTCGGTAAACATAATTTTTGGCAACCGACATAATATGGACAAAATGAAGATCTTTGTCACCCGACCTCCACCTGCCCCACCATGGCGACCAGTATTATTGACAAGGATACACACAAAACATATGTGTGATTAGTTATTATAAAGAAGCTCATTTTCATAAGAGTGAAATTTTTATCAATTAGTTTAAAAATTTGTATATGTAATTTTCATTTTGTCGCACCCTGATTACTATTATTACTATCATATTATCTTGTCATTATTATCTTTACTAGTTATCATATTATTATTCTACTGTCGTTGTTATTATTATTGTTATTTTTATTGTCATTAGATCTATTATTAGTATTTTCATTATTATTTTTACTGTTATTATTATTAGTTTTACTGTTATTGTTATTATTTATTATTTTTATTTTTTTTATTATAGAAAAACCATGAGGTAGCAGAATCTTGTCTGGAGAGCTTAAGTGAAGAGGGTGATGGTAGCTATGTGTCTGATATTGACAGCAATATTGCATATACATACATACAAGCACACACACACATACACACACACACACATACATACAGTCATGAAAAAATGTTATACATGAAATATATTGAAAAAGTCATGAAATTTGTTTCTAAAACACACCAACATCTATGCAATACTTTCTTACACCCAAAACCCTCCCCACCACTGCGCCCCCACCCCCTCCCAGGATAACTAGTTTTGTGCTGAAGATTGCCTATCCAAATCAAATATAGACTAATGTACATAATTTTTTATATTGTAATCAATACACCAATGTTTCATTCTGATGCAATAATCATGTACTTTGTTGAATTGATGTTTTCACAAAAACACAATTCTGTTTTTGAAAATTTAAATCAAATATAATGAAAAAAAAAAAAAAAAACCGTTATTGTAATTGTACATTTAATTTTGCAGAGGAAATAAATACCAATAAATATTCATACCTTGTTTTTCATTTAATCTTTATCCATACATAATACCATTGAAACTAATCACAATATACCATTGATTTAGTAGGAGCTGAAAAAGAATAACAAAACAATAAAGGAAGAAGACGTAAATGAAATATGCACATAATAACTCAATTACTTTTTATATGATTATGCAAATCGGCACTAATATTTTGAAAAAGCCAATCTCAAAAAATTCAATTGGGAAATCAAAAAAAAAAAACAAGGTACAAGCTATTGGTATTTGCAATTACAGTATTTCCTAGCACTTTTAAGTAATAAGAAACATTGTAATTGCAATAACAATAGCTAGTACCTTCAACCAGTTTTTCTTGATTTCCCAACAATGCATTTTGAGATTGGCCTTTTCAACATATTAGTAACGAAATGTAATAGTATCTGAAAAATGTTCACCTTTAAAATAAATGTTATGTATTATTAGATTGTATTATTAATACTAGCTTCCCTGCCCTCAGCAATTTCCACAAAAGTAATCACTAAAAACTGCACGAAAATGGTTTTAAGCACAAAATTATTTTGAAAAAATGTCACTTGTGGAACATAAAAAACTATATATGCAAAAATATCCTGCATTCCATATACCAAGTTAATTTAGATAAAAGGTTTAATCTTATTAAACAAAGAAAAACAAACAGGAAAGTCTGCAATTTTAATATCCTAACAGATGGTATAGGAGAAATTATCTTGAAAGAAATGATGAAAAGCTCTTTGTATAGACTTTGTTCACAGAACAAGTATAAACTGTAATCTTTAATAGAAATTGAAACATATAGTCTTGTCCTTAATGAATACAAATCAATTATAAAGGGAAGTGATCAATTCAATGACCTCATCAATGACCAAATAGATTTTTAAAAACATGTAAATGAAATGTTTGAAGAGTTTTCAAAGAAATTATTTGAAAATTCAAAAAATAATCTAAGCAACAAATAACAATAACAACAATAAATATCGAGGTTGAAAAATTGAAGTGTGGATTAAAATCAAAAAGTACTATTATTGAATTATTACATGACGAGATCAAGCATCTAAGGGATACAAAGTTTCCTGACTGTATGATGAGCAATAATGACAAATGAGTCTGATAACTGGAGAATCCCATCAAAAACTACCAAATTTAGTAAAGTAAATCATGTTCCAAATTTTCAATCCCACAACCGATATGAAGCCCTTTCAGGGGCGGATGCAGGTTTTTTTGAGGGTGATACCTACACATATTATAAAATATATAAAATATTTTCTAATTGACCTTTCTTAGAGTGCCTGTAACGGTTTTAAAGCCTACTTATTCATTTTGTTGCTTCCAAAAATCTACAAAACCACATTTTACATCAGCTACGTTACGGAATAATCGACCATTAACAATTGGGGGGATCAACATAAATAAGCAAGGAAAACACAGTATTGGAAATGTATATATTTCTAAAAATGTAATTATGACTGTTGCAATCTAACGGTTCGATGATGAGGTTGTTTCCTTAAGCGAATTTCGTAGGCTCAAATGGGCACTGTACGTACTTCAAGACCCATCACTTGGCCCATCTGGAAATATTGTCTCGGCAATTTGTTGGTTCCCACGTTAAATATAACAACAATCACTATCATTGATCAAACGACTGTTGTTTCACCCAGGTTTGCACCTAAAAAAAAGCAAAAGAGCTACAGATTAATTTCTGCTATACTGACGGGTAGCAATGCAGCCAGAAATGTGTTTTGTATAACCAAAATTTCTAGAGAAAAAATACGCAAACGGATTCTCCGTTTTCTTAGTGGGCAAGTTAGTAAATAATAAAACGTTAGTATTATGAAATAAGCCCAGGGTTGACATCAATTACTGGATTCTCACTTTTCTTGATGCGCAAGTTAGTAAATGATAAAACGTTAGTATTATATAATAAGCCCAGG
>JAUZNK010079911.1:0-29819 GCA_035046665.1 Euphysa ruthae | reverse complement strand
TTTTGTTATATCTGATTTCAGAACATCTACGTTACCTTCTACTGCATATATTGCAAAACCTATGTTTTCATCTATTGTAACTATGACAACTCCTATTTTATCTTTTATTTCTGATATGTCAAGTATAACTTTATCTTCAACAAAAGAAAAAACATTGAAGATGATAACTAGAACTTCGCATTCATTATTACCATCATTTACAAGAATGGCAGCAGCACCGATATCAACTACAATTTATAAAGCATATAAGTCAACACCATTGTTATCTTCTTCTCTTGCAACAAAGATACAAATTTTATCATTAACACCTGATATGGAAACCCCAACTCTTTCATCTTCTCCTGATTTGAGAACATCACGTATAATTACTTTAATTCCTGCTTCAAACATGGCAAAATCTAAGTTTTCTTCAGTTACAGATTTGATAACTCCAATATTATATTCTAAGTCTGATATGTCAATTATTACATTATTTTCAGCTACAGAAGTATCACTAAAAACGATAACTACAAATTCAGATTCAGTACTACCAACAATTTCACCTACAACAGCAACACCCATATCAACTACAACTTATATAGCAAATATGTTAGGAGTATGGTTATTTTCATCTCTAGTAAAAATAATGCCAAAGTTATCATATATGGAAACCCCAAATTTTTCTTCAACTCCTCTTTTAAGCATGTCAGCTATATTTTCTACAGAAGATATCACTGAGTCAATAGTATCTTCTATTGCAGCTACAGCAGTACCATTGTCATCTATAATAACTGATATCAGAATTTCCGCGTTACCTACAACTGCAAAAATCGTAAAAGCTAAGTTTTCTTCTATCGCAGATATTACAAGTCCAATTTTGTCTTCCAAATCTAAGTTCGTTCGTATAACTTTATCATCAACAGCTCTAATTACAGCATCACATTCATTAGTACCATCAGTTACGTCTTCATCAGCAAAAATGATATCAATTACAATTTATAAAGCGGATATGTCAACACCGTTTTTATTTTTATCCCATTCGACGAAAATGCAATCGTTGTCATTAACACCGGATATGAAAATCTCAACTTTTTCCTCTACTGCTGTTAAGAGAGCCTCAAGTATATTATCTACTTCATACATTAATAAGTCAATGGTAACATCTATTGCAGTTATAACAGTAACAGTCTCACCTATAATTTCTGATATAATAACATCCCTGTTACCTTCTACTGCAAATATAGCAAAAAAGTTTTCTTCCATTGCAGATATGACATCTCCATATTTATCTTCTAAATCAGAGAAGTCTCTTATGACTTTATATTCAAAAGTAGGTATATCAATAACAGATCTAACTAAAGTATCAGGTTCATTGGTAACGTCATTTACAAATACAGCAGCAATACCAATATCAACTACACTTTATGTTGCAGATATGCGGTCATCATCGTTATTTTCAACTGCCGAAACTAAAAGAATAATGTCATTATTAGCTACAGATATGTCAACCACGGCTATTTCTATTAAAAAAATGACAGGAAAATTTTCAACTTCTGCTGTAAAAACGAAAATATCAACAATATATTTTTCGAAATATCTAAGAAATTTACCACTCTATTCTACTGCATATATGACAACACTATCAGTATCTTTTATTTCAGGTATGAAAACCCCTAAGTTATCATCTTCTGCAGATGTGGTAATACTCAAGCTATCTTCTAATGCTAGCATGACAACCCCACCGCTGACTTTAACAGCATATATGACAACACAATTTTTATCGTCTGTTGCTGCCAGCACAATACCAAATTCTTCTGCATCACATGTTCCAATACTACTATTATCTTCTATTTCAGATTCCATAATGCCGACTTTATCTATTAAATCTGACGTGAGAACACAACCTTTTTCTTCTCATACAAATATTATTATTCCTGCGTTATCTTCTTCTAAATATGTTACATTCACAGCGTTATCTGCCACTGCATACATACCAATTCTAAATTTATCTACTAAAGCAGGTGGTATGTTATCCCCAACACCATCTTCTACATCATATTTTAAAATAGCAACGATTTCTTTTATTTCAGATATGACAGCACCACTATTAATTTCTTTAACAAAAATGAAAACACTAAGGTTATTTTCTGCTAAAAATATGTCAACACCAGCGCTATCTAATATGACAGTTATGAAGATATCAACTTTATTTCCTTCTGCAGGTATGACAGTACTAAATTTTTCAGCGTTGTCTTCATCTAAATATATAATGCTCCCTACCACAAGGTATATTGTTTCAATGCCATCCTATTCTGCAGATTTTAAATTTTCAATGTTATCTACTACAGAAAATGTAGAAATCACACCAATGTTATCTGTTAATTCGCAGTCAGTCGTCACTTCTTCTAGAATATGTATACTACCTTCGCTACCACATTATGATATGCTCTCGCCAACAGATAACCATGGAATAAAAATTATAAAAAAAAAAAAACTTTCATTAAAAATTTTTCCAGTAAATACTTTAGCAAATAGAATTATGCAGGAAGAATACCCAATTCACGAAACTTTTGTTAAACATTATGCCAATTGTATAAAACTCTGTTCTATTCATCAAAATTGCTCATCAATGAACTTTATTAATTTTAAAGATTGTCCATTGATTCTTTGTCAATTATTGGGAGAAAGTTTTTATCAATCTATGTTCCTGCTAGCACATGATCACCGATCGACTTTTGGTTACGTTTTAGTAAGTAGCTTATTCAATATTTTTTTAACACCGAAAGATAGTTTTTAATGTTATTATTAATGAAGTGTTTGTAGATTGTTATAAACCACCAATATTATACAATAAATTTTTTTTGTTTTTAAACAAGATTTTGACTGGTTATTAAAAAGATGGCGTGTTGTTACAAATCAGGTGGTGGTTATGTATTTATTTATTACTACTATTTATATTATATATCATTTTTTAGTAAATATGGTGAGAATAGATTTTATATTTAAGATGAAGGCAGGTTCTTTAAAATAATGTTTAAATTGATTTTTTAAAATAAGGTGATTGTAGATTCTCAGAATTAAGGTGTTGATTGGTTTTTAGAAGCTAGGTGGAGGAGAGTTAATAAACATAAATAAATGTTGTGGCATAGACTGAAAGTAATGAAGTAGTGGTTAATTTTTTTTTAAGTAGGATGATGTAAAATTGTTTCAAAAAGGTAGATTTTTATAAAATAAAGGTGATGATATGGATAGGATAATGCAACATTTTCCAGGATTTTTCTGGAAAATCGTGTTTACAAACTGTTTGTATGTAGCTTTAGGTGTACTAGGGACAAGGAAAAATGCTTTTTTAATATTGGAATAATGACAAATGTAAAGAATTTTATTGGATTTGATCATGTCAAGAGAGCTAATCAAAGACCCGATATTAGACAAAAATAATCATTCCGTAGTACAAACTATCTATACATTTCTATATTTTTGAAAACACTCTCGTTTTTATGGCGCCGCCCCCTAAATTTATTCAAAAATTAATTTTGATTTTTGTGTTTTTATATACTTTCAAATACGTAGATAAAAAATAACATCACTTTAAATACTAATTTTGAGTTTAGTACTTCAAAGTCCACTTATGAATTCTTACCTATAGCAACGCACATAGCAACGCACTTAGGGTCCAGAAATTGCTCTGTCGTAGCCCACACTGTAATATAAACGAAAAAATCCAGATTTTTCTAGGAAGATTTGTCACTGCATAGATTCTGTATGGATTAACTCCTTAAACTGAAACTTTTTTGAGGTTAACGGGTTAACCATGATTTAAAAAAAATATATATATATAAAAATATATAATTTTTCTTAATCATTTTTATACCATATTAACCTATTAACATTTTATGGGGTTTTATCGAGCCAAAAAACTAGAGCAGGTGGCCCCTTAAGCCTCTGCTCATTATCAGCTGTAAGGATTGTTACTATTAATCGCAACATGTTTCTCCTAAATTCAGAAATTTATTGAAGACTCAGAAAATTTTATTACGAAGCGATATACAGATTATCGTTCATGTAATATGCTATAAGTTCTGTAGTGTGTACTTTCATTATAGCATCGGCAATGCGAGAAGAACCCCTGCAAATATGGAGAAACGTGTGTACCTAATGTCTTGAACAACAGTTACAACTGTACTGACATTAGATGAAGGTAGTAATTGTTTCATTTTTAGTTTGCATGAAGCCTTAATGACAGTTTTTTTGTGGCATTTCTTTCCTCAGCCTTAGGCTATCGAGTGTCTCCAGCCAATATTAATGGTAAATAAATGATTTTGAATGATTGATTGGTTGACGTCAAATTCTGAAAATAATTTTAAACTCTTATAAACAAAAATCATTATTAACATCTTTATTTATTAAATGTTTGTTAAATATTTAAGAATTTTTATTTATTAAATAAATAAAAATTCTTAACTCGTTATTTTCGCGAATGATCCATTTTTACATAATAAGTTATTTTTCAATAATCAAAGTGGTGTTTTGTAACAAGGTGGTATTTTATAACAAAGTGGTATTATGTGACACGGTGATATTTTATAACAAGGTGGTATTTTGTAACAAGATGGTATTTTATAACAAAGTGGTATTATGTAACACGGTGATATTTTATAACAAAGTGGTATTATGTGACACGGTGATATTTTATAACAAAGTGGTAATTTGTAACAAGGTGGTATTTTATAACAAAGTGGTATTATGTGACACGGTGATATTTTATAACAAGGAGATATTTGTAACAAGGTGGTATTTTATAACAAAGTGGTATTATGTAACACGGTGATATTTTATAACAAAGTGGTGTTATGTGACACGGTGATATTTTATAAACAATTGGTATTTTGTAACAAGGTGGTATTTTATAACAAAGTGTTATTTTGTAACAAGATGGTATTTTATAACAAAGTGATATTATGTGACACGGTGATATTTTATAACAAAGTTGTATTTTGTAACAAGATGGTATTTTATAACAAAGTGGTATTTTGTAACAAGGTGGTATCTTATAACAAAGTGGTATTTTGTAACAAGGTGTTATTCTGTAACAAGGTGGTTTAACAAGATGGTATTCTGTAAAAAGATGGTATTTTGTAACGAGGTTTTATTAATCTTTTACTAACACGTTTTACGTATGTTTACTAAATATGTTCGGCTATCGTTTTTAACAAAACAGCAACAAAACGATTAGATACTTCTGTATAGTATTTTATGATTAACTGGAAAGTGATCTTTTTTGTTTGCCGAAACTTTTAAAGGAGTTAGGAAACTTAAGTTAATTTAGCTAAAAGACACAAGTCTGTGAAAGAATAAACGTATGGTTTTCCCACTGACCACATGGTTTGCATGTCTATCACTGATGTATGTTATTTCGTAAAGTATCACTTTTCTAATTACAATACTTTCTATAAAAAAAAAAGATATTCTTATACAAATAATCAATTTGTTAAGTTAATGGATACTCCTCGTTTTCATAAAATCATAAAAATTTGCGCAGATTTGAAATAAATTAGAACATTCAATATTTTTGATGGAGAGAGTTTTAAAACTGTCAAACTTATTTTTTCATTAAGATTTTAATACTTGAAATCAATTTATTAAAGTATTTTATATAAATAAATAAATAAATAATTTATAAATAAATCTAAGATCTCAATATGCTAGCTTCAAAGATTTAAATTGTAATTTATCATCAAATACAACATTTGTTTAGACTATGTCACCAGATGGAGAGAAAATATTGTTTAGACTATGTCACCAGATGGAGAGAAAATATTGAAAAGAGATATGATGAGGAAAGGGGAAATGTATTGCATTTATAGTATACATGCTGATAATTAAGCAGATATTAAGATAATGTTTTTAAATACAAAACCCAATATTATGATATAAATACTTTGATTATATATTATTTTTAGTCTGGTTCCGAGCTATTTATAAAAATCAACAGATGACAACGGAGACAGATGACACTTTTGCTAAAAAAAAAAGATTTTGGAAAATCCAACAAAAGAATCAATACATGGTTATAAATATTTTTGAAAGTATTTTCTCAGTATTTATATTATTTGTAAATTATTAATTTAAGAGAATAAACATGAAGAGTATTTTAATCGAGACTTAAAAATTATAGCGTCAAAGTAAACACAGGGCTTTTGATATTTCAAATGCCTTTTTTAAGGATTTACATTTGCAGAGTGAACGTAATACAAATACAAAGAGGAAAAATGTGTTAAGATTATAAGGAATTAATTTCTTTTTTACAGAATATTATATGATTTTACTCTTACCTATAGCATTAACTTTGCCAAAAACTTTGTGAACTCAGTATTTATATTTAAATTTAAGGCTAATATTTTTCTGGTAAATTATTTTAAAATAGCTCAGGTGCTAAAATGTTTTTTTTATATTGATTTGCTTATACACAAAGGGCTTATTTAAATAAAATTGCGTTGAATTATTATGTTTCAAAATTATCTTTTTTATTCTGCAACAACCTAAAACAAGGCACCACAAGTACAATAAATTTATTCAACTTCCAATTTTGGGCTTCAATTACTAGATGTATGATTATAGACAAACCCTTGGGTATGCGGGCTAAGTAACCTCAAAGCTACCTATCCCTCTTTGTCTAAATGGGCTAATTAATGCCTTAGCTTATATGAGATTTTCATGCTGATAATACTTTTTTGCAGGACGAGTCATTTATGATTAATCTACCTAATCACCAGTTTATTTAGTATTTATTTAAATATGCCTCATTGGGACAACCAAATGAGGCACTTTTCCAAGGCCATGGCGAGCGATCAAATTGGTTAAGCTTTGACAGGCTCCCACAACCCTTAGTTTTGTTCTCGTCTACCAATTTTATTTGGGAATACAATAGTTTAAAGGAATATGATTTTTTCGAAGAGGTGATTTAGAAATCATTTACTTCAAAAATATTTCTCCTGCTGATGCCTTTCTTTTTAAGTTTAGGTAAAAATAAAGATGCTAAAAGATGCCATGTTTCCACTAAAAACATATTTGTCCCCATAATTTAACAGGTAAGAGCATTTCATTATGTTATCAATTAATTAGGTTGATAAGGAATCTATATTACCTATTTACAGGTTCAAACTTCTTTAATAATTTCAGGTCGATATATTGTCTTCAATTTTCCTCAGTGGATTGAGTTTGAAAAGAGCAATGGTGAATTATTTCAACATTTCTCACCTTGCTTTGTCCGCAGAATTTGATTCAGTATTCCAAGCTGTTGAGGATAACTTTTTTGGAATGCTTTATTGTTTATATCTTCTACCCAACAGATATTGAAAACAACTGTTTAGTTTAACATGTATCCTGTCTATTTCTGCTTATAATTTAAAAAAATTTTTTATAAACTAAGATTGGCTTGAAGAATTTGTTTTTCGGTTGGTTTCTAACAACAAGATTCTTCTTGCCAGAGTCAATCTATGCTTCCAGATCCAAAAGTTCTTAGCTAATTTGAGATTATCTTCTTATTTTTGCTTTTTAGATCACGTATTTGGAAATTATAAGAATGACATTTTGCCTTGGATTCATTTGGCCTTTTTTTTTTTATTCGGCTTATTAAAAATTTTTCAGGTGTTGTTCGACATGGTCTAGTTTTTTTACGTTGGCAGCTGAAAGCAAGACCGTATTAGATTTGCAGTGGTACTCCTCCTCCTCCTACTACTACTCCGTGAGATCTAAATTTTTGAATAGGTGTTATGTTTACATGGCGCTAAACGATAAACATTTTAGGAAAGTTCAGATTAAACCGTGGTGGTTGTTGACGAAAGACCTATTCTTTCTTGCGTTTAGTATCAAGAAAGAAGTGTTTTGCTTTTTTTTAGTCTAACTAGAGATTAAATACGACTGTATATCCTATTTCCTTGTCTTGTAAGAAGAACCAGGACTCTAACTTAGTTTAGTAGCTACTGTAATTTAGCAGGGCTGTAACCAAAAACATCAGAGAGAATTAGAGAGAAGATCGAATATACTTGTACAATAAAACCCTATAAGTCCAAAAAAATAAATTTCAAAGACATCGAAAGTCTTGGTATATAAACTTTCGATAAATTTTTTTAAACTTTTATAATGTCCTCAATTATGGAAATTGTTCAAGGATCTTTCCACCGACGTAATGAAAAATTTGGAGATAAGGCTGGTAAATAATGCACATGTTGCTCTTTGCTTTCAGTTGTTTTCACGATAATGACAGCTCCAGGTTATCGGGATGATAAGGATCTTAACTTCATTCGGTAATTTATAGTGGTAATAGAAAATACAAGCCCTTAAAAACAGGTTCCCTAATGGTTCCCGAATTTCCTTAAAATTTTGAATTATTTGAACCACAAGTTGTTCAAGTAGACTTCAAAACTAACAAATTTTGTTTTATAAAGCTCAAAGTGTTCTTAGTAGAAATATTTCCTCTGATAATAATGGTTTGCTCCTTCTAGTGAAAGGTTTGTGTGTTTCAATTGTATGGACAAAAAAATCTTATTTTTTATTTGATTCCCATAGTATTTGAATGAGAACGATAGCGATGTATAATTTGAGATTCAATATATCCAGGTTATTAGAACAAACAATTAATTTGACTTTTCTACACCTTATAGATATAAGCCGTAGTAAAGCTAATGTTCCTGAAAAGGAAAAAAAGTAGAACACGGCATCTGATAGACAAAAAAAAAAAAAATCTCTGAAGCCAAATGTCACCAATATTTAAAAAGAAAAATGTAAAAAGCGCAATGAAACTGATATTGAAAAAGAAAGAATGTAAAAAGCGCAAGGCAACTGGTAAAGAAAAATGCCATGTTAGGGTTGCTAGTCTTAAAGCAAAAGTAAAGAATACTAAATCAAATGTTGACAATTTAACTAGAATTTTTAAGACAGCCGTTAAAGAAGGCCTTTTTTACATGTGTGTTGTTTGTAACCAATGTCTCCATAAAAGAACGGATAAACCCTTTGATGATGGTAATAAATATCACTTAGAATTTTCTTATTTATATACCAGAGTGCGTAGTTTTGATTCTGTTCATTACATTTGTTTAACATGTGATCGACACCTTGCAAAGAAACAAATACCATGCCAAGCCGTATGGAATAGGCTAGATTTTGATAATTTGCCTGAGGAGATAGCAATACCTAATCGCTTGGGAAAAGTTCTGATTTCAAAGCGCATACATTTCAAAAAGATTTCAACAATGCCAAAAGGTCAACAACCTAGAATAATGGGTGCCACCATCTGTAATATTCTAGTTAGAGCTGATGCTGTCAGTAACTGTCTACCGCGAAGTGACCATAACAATGGTTTGTTGCTTGTAAAATTGAAAAGAAAAATTATGTTTCGTGGTCATGTATATTTTGAAAGTGTACGACCTGACCGCATTCAAAACGTGCCTAATTTTTGAAAAGCTGGAATCCTTTATACTCCAATATTCTTACTCAGATGGACAATATCAGTAAGAAATTACTTTCATTATCAGATCTAAATGCCATTGTAGATCAAGATGAATTTTCCATAGGTCTAGAAAACATACACTACACCTTAGAGGAAAATATAAAGGGTGAAAATCCTCTCGATAATGAACGAGTAAATAGTAGTGAAATATTAGACATAGCACAAGGGGAAAATAAAATGCCAGAATCTTCTTTAAAAGATGAATTTTGTGAGCAGCAGGCTTTTCTTTTTTTAACGCCCGAAGTAATGTTGGATATAAAGTTTAACGCGGCGTTCAGTTGTCGCCAGTCAAATATTTCATCACTGTCCTGTGCTGATTTTAGGCTGAATGAACTTGTTCTTATTAGAGCATGGTTGAATATTATTGACATTTATTGATTTATTGATATTGCTTTGAAATATCATAAAAAGTGTGTAATCTTGAATTAGAACCCTGTTTTAACTATCAGATATTTTCAATTTCGAGTGGAAACATTCTTCAAAGAAATCTTACTTCATAAGAAAAATCCTTTAGGTATCGTTGGTAACTATGCTATTAAAGTTGAATTTCAACTCAGAGGATCTCCTCATATTAACGCTTTCATTTGGGTTAGAAATCCACATTTATTGACTAGAGAAACCAAAGAAGAGTACGTATCATTTGTTGATTTTGTTATAAGGGGTGATCTTCCAAATATGACTATTGAGCTCGAGTTATTCAAACTAGTAAGCCAGTATCAAACCAATCCACATTCCAAGTCGTGTCGTGAATTTAAAAATATCCAGTGTCGTTTTCATTATGGAAAATTTTTTACAGACCGTACAGCTTGTGCAGAGACTTTAGATGGTAATCTGTCTGATAATGAGAAAAGTAAATAATTATCACAACGATCAAATGTATTAAATAAAGTAAGAAATTACTTTGGCGAATTCCTCAATACACGTAAACCTACTTACAAAGATGAAATTACTTTTCAAGAAGTTCTTGGTTTTCTTGATATTTCTCAAAGTCAATATCATTTGGCACACTCTATTGCTCCAGACCAAGATTTTGAAATGCAATTGCGTGGACAACCCAATTCACGTTTTCTTAATAATTATTCTGCATTAGGTCTTGAAGCATGGGAATCAAATTTAGATATTCTGCCAGTTTTTTATTACTTTAAAGCTTTCTACATGTATTTTTATTTTTCTAAGTGTGAAACTGAATCATCTGTTGTATTGAAAAAACCAGCTGAAAAATCTGATGAGTTGAGTTTTAAAAATAAAATGAAAAAACTGGCCATGGCATTTTTATCGCATAGACAATGCTCAATGCAGGAAGCTGTATACCAACTGATGTCTGAATTGTTGGTCGAGAAACACATTTCCTGCTGTTTCGTTTGCACACATTTACAAATTTACCTGAAAAAAGTTTTAGAATGTGCAAAAATTAAAAAATAGCTGAGTGAGCTACCAGAAGAGAGTACAGACGTATTTAAGAGAAATAACCTTGATCGGTATTTAGAGAGAACTAATAAAACATTTAAAGAAGGACGGAATTTTACAGAATTTTAAATGATTTCTATTATGCACAGTTCTTAGTTTATTATTATGCTCTTTAAACCAATCCTAAGTTTGTAGAAAATAATTATCAGCTTACTTTGCCTATTTTCCCCAAATTTATTCCAAAAATGTCATCCAGAGAAGAAATGAGGTGTCACAGTTTTCAAAGAGTACTTAGATACCACATTCCTATTAATTTCTGAAGTTGACATAAAGTTGACAATAATTACTTTACAAAATTGAATGAACCTGATGTTCTTGCAATCGTCAATGAAAATAAGGGGTGACCTTGTAGAAACTTCCTTTAGGAACTTCATGTTTCAATTAACAACTGACAAAAGAGCGCAACAAGAAAATGAAGACCTAATGGCTGAATTAGTTGAGAAAAATGATGTGAATGAAACTAATGATGATGAAGGGGAAGTTGTAGACGATCAAGTAACAAATATCTCTAATGTATAAGGAGCTCCTCAAGCTACTACACTAAACATCATGTCTGAAAATGAAATTAACCTCTTAATAAAATTCCTAAATTTTAAGCAAAAAGAAGTATTTTAACCTTAAATGTAATAAACATGTCATATGAAAGTCATTGAAAATCTTTATAACAGGTGGCGCACGAACAGGAATGCTCACGAAGTTTAATTAAACCAAAGGTAATTTTAGTTGCACAAACAGTAGTAGTAGCAGTCAATATCTTTGCTAATACAATTCACTCAGCTCTTGGAATACCTATTGACGATTACGAAGGTTTACAGGTTCCTAAAATGTTTGATAAAAGGAGATGCGCGTTAATACTAGAGTTCGAAAACTTAAAGGTTATAGTTATTGATGAGATTTCCATGGTGTCAAACAAACTATTTTTATACATTCACCAAAGGCTATTAGGTATTTTTTGATACCCAGGAAACTATGAAAAACTCTTTACTGGAATCCCTATTACTGTAGTTGGTGGTTTATGTCAACTCCCATCTGTAATGCAAACACCTGTTTGTGCTGATAATCATGATGAGTTAGTACTTACCATCTTTGGAGAGTATTTAAAATGTGTAAACTAATTGAGGTTATACGACAAGAAGGTGACATGACCCTGGTTGATCTTTGAAATAATGTTTGAAAAGGACAATTACCTGAGACTGATATAAAAATTTTAAAGGCAAGATTTATCAGTAGAGAAACTAAAAACTATCCAAACGACGGTCTCCATATTTTCGCTGAAAATGAACCAGCAAGATTGCACAACGCCTTCATGATAGCGATATTTAATCATGAAATTAAGGAAATTGACCACATCCCAAAAGTTGTGCCAAATCATGTCTATAATAAAATATTTAATTTGAGCCAAGGCCAAGCTAATGGACTCATTTAAAGGGGGTGTTAGAATTATGCTTACATCTAACATAAATATATCTGATAAATTAATCAACGGCAAAATTGGAACTATTACTCATATATAACGGCAAAACAACAAAGTTAAAATTTTTTATGTTAAGTTTGGTGATGTAAATGCTAGTCATAATAAAAAGCAGCAGATTCAATAGCGCGCCAATGTGATGCAGTATCTTTTCAGTGCAATATCAGTCGATATAAAAACGCTTTCAAAGAAGAAGCAGCACCATTAACCAAGCGCACTCAATTTCGTCTTGAATTTTCATTGTCCTGTACTGAACAAAAAGTTCAAGGTCTTAGGTTAAAGGAAGTTGTTGTCAGTTTTGATTTATTTAGGGAGACTTTACGGACCTTTAGGCGCCTTCCTCACGTGCATATATAATTGGGCAAATAATAATTTAGGCGAGGACAGTTTCATGTACATAAACAAGCCACAAGCGCTCATAATCGAAAATCGAACTCCATCAATTTTGCGCATAGTAAAAATTCATCTAATAAAAGGTTCAAATGAGTACTGATACATTGAAAAAGAAACGTGTTCTCACGGCGGATGATCTCGCAATTCTAACAGCATCTATCAGGTTTGCCGAATCACACAAGCAAGTCCATCCTACTCGACCAAATATAGATGATCTCAAGAAAAAACAGGACCAAGCAATATTTTGCAATGAGCTTGCCCAGGAGAAACGAGAAAGCGTGAAAAAGGCATTTCGCATTCAGACATCTCTAGAGGAGAAATTGACTGCACTAGGTGGATACGATTTTATTAACCCACTTCAGGTGCTCAAACTTAAAAGCAAGATGCCGACATTGCAGGCAAAACAAGTGTTAAACAATAGATCTGAAGGTTACGATATAGCACGGCAAGTGTTAATTCGGTCACTTTCCATACGTGATATACGCATTAGGTTACAAGGTAGCGATGTTAGGTCTAACGAACGCGATGAAATTGAAATCAATGGTTACCCAATTCAAGATAGCATAATCGTGACAGCTCTCCGCTGTTTCATTTATGTCTCCTGAGGCTTCAAACGCTTGCTAAATTTCTTCGGCAGCAGGTTGTAGCCTGAAATCATTCGACTATTGTTATTTGGTCGAACGGGTAGATCTAAAGGATCAATAACACGAACTCCTAAAATGATACCGACGCCACCAATAAAAAGTCAGTCAAGTTTTGGACCACTATCGTCCGATGAAGAAATCAATGGCTGGTTCAAAATTTTGATGAGATCCTGACCATGAGAGATAGTGACGACGAAACACAGCAAAAGGGAAGTGGTATTGAGCTACTAAATTAAGCCATTGACCACGCTGAGCAAGGAGGTCATGACGAACCATGACGCATTTTAAACCAAGCAAGGCAATTGACAGTCCCAAGCGAGAAGTTGATAAAAGTAGTGAACTATTTCGCTTATCTTAGACCATACAAAGATACCTAATTATGGTACTGACTTTCATTACTCTGCCTAATAAAGATCTCTCTGTTTTACCACGACAATACGACACAGGAAATTACTCAGTTAAGCTGAGTGAGATTCACTCGTTTCCAGGAAATTGGGAAGTATTTCTAATCAGCGCTACCATACCATACACATGCTGTAATATTACAGAGAAGAACAACCTACTGGTTCTTCCCACAAAAGAATTACGCCTAACACCTGGAAACTACGTCTCTGCATCCAAACTAGTAGAATGAAACAATAACCTCCTTTCAAAGACAGGCCTTACAGTCTCGGTAAATACGACGGCTACGATGAAATTATCTCAATAACTAACAAAAATACCCTTCCAAGGAATTTACTTGTGCTTTTGGGTTTTCAAGCAGGAACAAAACACGAGGCTGGAACTCAAGTTAGTCTCAACTTTGCAGACATCACTGGAGGTGTGAACAGTCTTCCAGTATATACCGGCATTATCAAGAATACGAAGGTAGGCAGTTTCCAAGTCCCGTTGCTGTAAACCATTCCACAGGGCGATGCCAATATTGGTAACATTATCGATTGCGGTGCTAGTGAACCTACCTAAGAAGCCCACCAATTGAACACACGCTTATTCCAATCAATCGAAGTAAATATTAGAGAGACACTCGGCGTTAGTATAGGCTTTAATCAATACGACCTAAGTATTCGAATCAGCATCTGCAAAACGAAATGAGAGTCCCAGTAAAGCTTATTACTTATACGAAAATTCGCCACTCACTTCATCGCTATTACCAAGTTGGTGGATAATTTCCTAGTGCAAGGAGGCAAGGCACAGGCTTCTTTGGAAATTTTTGGGATGGAATCAAACGTATGGCAGTCCCTGTAATGAAAACGTTGCTAAGGCCACTCTGCCAATGACTCAACAAGACGTTTCAGAGATTTTTACCACGAAAAAGAGATATTGAATGCTGCGGCTAAAACATCAGCCACCAACGCAAACTTCATGAATCTTGGATGTGCTTGGCTTACGCTGCGTTCCCGACGCTGTGTCTCAGCATACATCCTTGTTAGACATGCACGCTTTTTTACGTCATATATAACACTGAAATGGAAGCTGTTTTTGAAAAGCGTAATCTTAACACGCATCTACCCGAGATCATAGATTTGCGGGTGGTGCCCCAAACACAGACTGATATAACCACGAGTTCGTAGAAACCGAAAGTAACATACAAACGAACTTCGTTTAGAAACGGGTGCCGAGCATGACTTAATCGATCTCTACGGTAGCTATGTTGAAGTAAAATTTCAGGTCGTGTGCACTGCAGGAAGTATCACAGCTAGTGATAAATTAGCACTGACCAATCTGTTGCGCACGGTTTTTTTTAGGAAAGTTACTCTAACCTATAGATCTGGTGGAATCACGTCCAACCTAGACGAACAGCGATTTCATTATCAAGCGATGCTACTCACGCTATTGTCAAAAAACAAGAACTGGGTTGAACAAACTTGAAGGGCTCCTCTGTCGCAAGAGTGTATCTTTCAATAATGGATGTCGCTTGTAAGGTTTAAGCCGCCGTCGGCAATCTTATCGACCTTGCAAGCCATGTGGGAGGCAGCGCAAATTACACGTTTGATTTGACGACCGATGGATCAAAATTTGCACATTGGAGCCTCACTCATAGAGGATTATTGTCAATTGCTGGCACTTTCGATTAAGCACCAGCCCATACCGGCACAATTATTTGCTGTGGTCTGGTCTCGTCAGTTGTAGTGGTAGCAATGGATTGTAGTGTTACGACTGACTTTACGGATTAAGTATGTCAACAACCATGCAACTGGAAAAACGTTCCTCACTTTCTGGGAGTATTCGCCGCTTTAGTCGCGGACGCCACCTCATTAAACTTTAAATACAACACACACTAACCACCTGGCAACCACTGGGTAGCATGTCCGATCTCATACGATGGTGTTGCGATGACATCGTACTATGTCGGGTGGTTCGATTCATTCTGTTTATGACTAGACGCCGACAAAATCATACTAGGGCACAGCATTTCCCTTCGGAAGTGGTTCGCTGAAGTTTGCCATCGTATGTTATTTCCCAGCTCACCTGCAGGCACTGCCTGCACAGACATACTGACACTATCCACTTCTGCAAAAACAGCACGAAAAAAAAGATAGGGGGCTTTAGAGCATAAATTGATCTGCTCATCCAAATTTTTGTAAGGCTTTAGGACATATCGGCCTATTTTTTCGCACCCGTTACTTGAGCAGTGATAATAATGGATGTGAAACTGCACCAAGAGCCGGAGCGAGGATGGAAATAAAGCCAACTCCATGTTGGCAATTTTTCATAGGACGGAGCAATTTTCGATGTTGGTCATCCAAAATCTTGTAAACATCAAAACCTGCTCTACCTTCGGTTTGCTTCAGTGTGCTACTGGAGTGCTAAATTTACCATTAACCACGTCCTTGGCTATGCTTTGCAACTGTGCATTGAGGGATGTTGGGGCAGTTTTCAGCACATGATCTCAATAGTAGTGCTTGGCTCCTCGAGCTATGTTTTCGAGATGGATGTATAAATGTATATATATATATATATATTCATGATTACGATTTATTCCATATGACATGTTGGAGATTGATCGGGCTGCTCCAATAAATGGCTTCGTTAATTGTAATCGGCGATGTTTGGAAAGAAACACAAAACCAAAAATTTAACGTCTAAAGAGCCTGATATCGTTCTCAACAAAGCTTACTATGGACCTGGAGGTTTTCAGGGAAATACTGCCCTCCATTCGAGAGTACCAATAGGCCCTGCTTCAAAAAAGAGTGTCCGGAGGTGATTATCTAACCAAGAGTTTGGGAGGTATATGCAGACAGAGTTTCCTAAAGAGGTCTTTGGCAATTTTACAGAGAATCGATCCAAAGAACTCCTCCAAGCCGATTTTTTCTTTCTCCCACATGACAAAGCCGGTTGTAAGGCACACAAGTATGCTTTGACACTGGTAGACATGACCTCGAACTCAGCGGAAGAGATTGTCGTGGAATTTACTAGCATATACAAGAACAAACTGCTTGTACGGGCAAGCAGGTTGATGCTTGACAACGGGCATGAATTCGAGGGGATAGTGACTAAGCTTATGTCTAAGCATGTGGTTCGATTCCGTCTAACACAACCTAACCATCATAGATCGCAGGCTATCGTCGAGTCTTTTAAACGTCGTCTGGCTGAGTGACTGTTTAGATCGCAGGCACAAAACTTATACCCACTTTAGTTGAAGATATGAACAATATTCCGGCGGAAGCGATTGAAAGCGAGCCGAAAGGGCGATAGGATCCTGGTTGTCGGTTGGAGGTATGAACATCACTATCTGACCATCAACCTTACACGCGTATCTGCCATGTAGGCAACATTACTTAACCAACCACAGAGATTATTGTCTAACACGATCAAGATGCCTGGAGGCCCAACTGTTTTCCCTGGACCCGAAGCACGGTCCCACATCCTGCTTACTTCCAATTGAGCGGGACTTGTTTCTTGATTATCTGTAGAGGCACTTGGACGATAGTTTTTTTGTATGCATTAACTGTATCGCGACTTCCAGATCTGGCTTACCTTGTTTTTTGTAACATTGGGCGGCGCTGTTGTACGGGTCAAAACGTATCTTTGCAATTAGTTCTGGGTGATTTCTTTGTGATGCCAAAGTAGGTTAGCTTGGACCTTCTCGCCTACGACGTTCGTAGAACGCACCCAAATTTTATCCGGGGTTGTGCTTTGTAAAGCTTGATTGAATACTATTACTGAGAAATGCTCACGGCAGAAATTTAGTTGAACACAGTCTGGCTGACACCACATCAACTCTTTCATAGCATTTTGCGCTGACATTGGTCCTTTTTGGCAAATGGTGTTGGTGGAGCAAATTGACCATGGTTCTTCACACACTTCGCGGAAGTATTGAAGATCGTTGTTGATTTGGCGGATTTTTGACCCGTCCCATCCTCTCAGCATTTCGCGTGGGCCTTTTTTATCGTCCCATGGGGTAATCTGCTCATTGTTCCCACTAGATATTACTTGACAAGTTTGTCGTGACATTAAGTAGAGAATGATTTTGAGAGGACTGGTTGCAACCTCCCAGGATTTGTCAAACACTATATCCTCAGCAAGATTGTCAAGTCAATGACCTAAGGAAATAGGGTTTCACTCTTCTATTGGCTTCATAGGTTTGGTGCAGGAGCAATGATGGATAGCTTGAGCTTTATGGGATTCCAAGTCAAGACGGGAGTTATCTTTGTTCGACCCAGCCATGTCATTTTCTGGAGTGAGTACAACCAGCTTGCGCCCAGTAAATGTTTTCACGACCGACCCCGTCTTACGCTTTCACCCTGAGCTGTCAATTATATAATCGCCGTGGTAGCCGCAATAAGATCAGAGGGATGTGCGGCGTTTTTGCTTACTTGCAATTCAAGTTGTGCTGAAAGTTCGGTTGTCCAAGCTGCAGCCTCAGGAAGCCACTTGTATCCCGGTTGCTTATGCCGCCATTTTCCATAACTAGGATGTCTAAGATAGCTAGAATAATCCTCAAAATGTAGGTCTTCAACTTCAATGGAAAGGGATTTGATGTAGATGGCATCTGTACAAGCCCGCTCGATGTCATCTTGGGGGAAGCGTCTCAGCATCATTTAAAGCACAACATTAATGTGTGCGAAGGCGAATGCCCCTATGTGAAACCACTGAACCTTTGCTTTCCCATCTTGATTCTTGATATAGTGGATGTCTTCGGCCTACTTGAAGTTCAATAGCTGATCTTTTCTCGTAGAATATTGCAGAGGTAAGCAGCTTCATTTTGGTCATGGATAATAATGCGAGAATCGTCATTTTGCTAGACCATTTCAAGTCTCGTAAACAATTCATTTATTGAATAATATATATTTTGGAGAGAAGGCTTGGAAAGCATGAAACTGCTATTAATGTAAGTGACTTTTCAATTTTTTAAAACATGTACATTCATATTTCTCGATAATTTATGGACTAAAAAGTACACGTTTTTGCAACTGTGCAGGCCTGTTCAGGAATGGAGTGTGATCACACTCGCAGACACCTAAAATGTTTTGGGTTTGTGGAGACCACACTCCTTGATTTACACACCACATGCCTCAATTTTTAAAGACAATTCTGTATAAATCTGTTGATAGCACTTCTAACCGATAACTTAGCTGTGGGGCTACCACACACTTAGCAATTCTTTCTTGACCAGGCCTGACTCTGAGTTTACATAGATTGGAAAGTCAAACGAAGCTGTTGAATTTTGATTGTAAAATTATTAGTCACAGAATATTAAACTTTTTTCTGATTTTTGCTGTTGTCAGCTTTCCTGAAAATAATTATTGGTCGCCAAATTTTCAGGGGAGAAGAAAATTTTCAAACAGTTTGCTTATATTCAAATGATATCTGTTTGTGGTCATGCAAATATAGTGCAACTATAGTGTAAGTTTCTTTAAAACCGTTTTTAAGTATTTTTTTGAGTATAGAATTGAGTTTGACCATGCGTATTATTGCTTTGTTATACAGTATTTGTTATCAACTCATTGCTTCTCTAGCTTTTACTTGTCAACGAAAAGTAGTTTTTCTGCGTTGAATACTTTTTCCAAATTACGAAAAAAGAGAATATTGAAATTCAATTTGATTCCGGACATTTAAATTGACTAAGAGATCAATCTATCAGTCAATAAAAGCATTTGAGTCACGTGATTGCCTATATATATATACAGTTTATGAAAATACTTTGCAGGCGATTAGATAGAGAGACCAAGAGGTATCATAATTTTTTTTTTTTTTTTTTTTTTTCACCACGTGAAACCCCAAATAAATAATAAGTTATTGTTCTATTAACCAATCGTAGCTCGTCAATATCATGATTTTGTTCAAACTCTAATTTAGACGCAAAATTTCCCCCACGAGTTTCTTTTTCACGTGAGCTGCAGTGCTAAGAGGAAGTTTTTGATTTCTCTGCTATCAAAAAAAGTGCAATGGCTTCATGAAACCACGAAGAAAGAAGTAGGTGTCTTTATACTTAGATTTAAAGCAATCACTTATATCTGTTCTTGTGAAAAGATATTTATAAACTCAAAATACAAATTTTTTTTTCACATTTCGGTTATGGTTAAGTCCGATGACATAGGTTTAGGGTACGGTTATACTATACACAGAGTATATACTGGCCGTTTAACCGTATCCAAAATATTAATAAAGTTTTGAGTTTACGTACGTAAACTCCATGTTTACCGATATTTATTATATGTTAGGCTAAATCAACCTACCTCGCATATATAAAATAATATTTTTTTTTAGAAGCTCATCTAGGAAGATTGTTTACAGTACCATTCATGTATGGGTAGATGATTAACAGGTTTCATACTCAACCTGGAAAACACCCTTATTTTTGAAAAACTCAGGGCAAATTTATTTTGCATTTTTTTATAATCCTCATTAATAATCCCGCTTTCTACTACTATCTGGGAGTGGTAGAATTACCTCTCCCCTATAAAGCTTTTATTTTTTTAGAGACATTTTACCAACGTGATTATTTCTTAATTTTCTCTTCAGTAGTAGTTTCTCGTTAATATCTTTTATTTTGTTTGAAATTTGTTAAGTGACATTTTATTACAGATTTTTTTTACCATTTTGTTAGGTTTATATTTTTGAACAATGTCGTGCAATTAAAATATTATTTGTTGTCATACCCTTCTTGGATGAATTATTTCCGCAATAAGACTCAGTGAAAAACATATAAATTTAAGGTCAACTCAGGGAAAATACTATGCATTTGACAAAAAATCTCAGGGATAAAAATTCTTAATTTTGAGTTTGAACCCTGTCTAAATTTTCATTTACTTTCAGGTTTCAAGAACAAATCCTCCAGGTCATTAGTCAGGGTACCTACATCTGCAGGTGAGCTGTTTACTTTATTTTAGAAAAAAATTTCTGCAGAACAGTCACTAGTCTTGGAATTGGATATAGCCTTGAATAATTGAATTTCAACTAGTTTGTACAAGGCCAAAATTTCTGATTGGCAGCAGCATTTCTTGTTCACACTAGAATGATTAATGTTTTTCAAGTGTGTGTTTTGATTATTATTCAAAATGTTGCTAATGATGGCATTTTTTGCTGTATGAAGGGATTAACAAAAAATGTCATTGTTTCATTTTTCAGGTGAAGGGACTAGTAGAACCAAATCAACAGGGCTAAGCAGAGAAACGGAAAGCGAAGCTGCAAGTAAGTAAATTTCTAAACTTGTTGATTTACATGCCTCTCAGATGTTTCGTGTTTTTTTAAGTGTCAGGGTGTTAGCCAGGGTTGAAATTCATAGTTTTTTGTTATGATTTGAAATTCCCCTTGTTGGGAAGGTCACCAAGGTTGGCCTTCCCTGAAAATTAAATCCTCTATATTGTCTTTGAGGTTGCAAGTCTTTAACTTCTTACCTTAAAAACAGTACCTTCTCTGCTTCCGAATTATTAAAACAATTTTGATGTACAACATTGCTTTAAACGCAAACCATTTTCAAATTAATAATTTTTAAACCCTTCTCATAAAAAATGCTACCAAATTTACATTTCAGAAAGTATACTCCTTCTATCTATATGTAGGTTTTATCCAAAAATAGTTTCCCTAATTTATGCAGGTGATTGCAAAAACATTCAAACCTTATTGGTTTAAATAGCAATGATATGCACACCAGAGATTTCCTCACAATCGTAAATACTTCAATGTGATTGGTTTATTTGTAGAATCACCGGCATTTCGGCCCACCTACAACTTAGCCCAGGTATTTCTTACCAACTCATCCTGAAGTCGATCCACCACCTACTTAGCTAACCCTAACCGATGAAAAATATTACTAATATGAGGGCTACATCAGTCGTTTTAACATATCAGTCATTTCGTACCCTAAACCTATTTCAGTGGATGTAGGGTAAGAGTATAACCGTACCCTAAAACCATAACCCTAAAACTATACTTCTGTTAAGAAAATGCTGTTTGGTTTCTTTCTTCTTACATAATTTTACGTCCATTTCCATGCTAGCTTGGGTTAGATGGCGCTGTTTATGGCACTCTTCCATAACAATCTATCCTGCGCCAATGCACTTCGAATGCCTTTCTGCTTAAGGCAATTTTTAACAACCTGTTCCCAAGTCATTAGTGGTCTACCTTTCCCGCGGTTCCCATCTACGTTTATTCCTCTCGATTTCTTAACCCAGTTATCGTTTTCCTTTCTCTCATTATGACAAACCACCTTAATGTACTTTTTGAACTACTACTCTAACACTTTCTAGAACAACTATATTTCAAGTAGCTTCAGAAAGGAGGATTTTGTCTGCTTCAATGTCACCTTACATATCCATCTTACTATCATCAAATCGTCTCTCTCTAATCTGTTCATGTCACTCTCCTTAACTGCCTAAATATTGCTACCATAGACTATGGCTCTTCTTACACAAGTATTATAGAGTCTACCTTTTTCCCGCAGTGAGAGTGGTTTACCGGTTAACCGGTTAACTAATCATGTCTTCTAGATAGCTAAACTTGTCTGTCAGCTCCAAGGAATTATCACCTATAAACACTGGATCAATTGCTTGTCTACCAGGTAAAAAATACATACCCATAACATGCTCTACATTTATACTCCTGTATGCCAGTTAGTATACCTCTTATACCAGTTCAATACCTATGTACCCAAACGCCTATGTACACCTCTCCTACAAACTGAGCCTGGGAGTTTTCCTAATACCTGCGGTGGCGCAATTTATTTGCCACTTACCATCACTTTTGTCCTTGACATACTTGCCTTTAGTCCTTTAGAGTCAATTGCTTTGTTCCATTTATTAAATTTTACAATCAACTCGTCCATACTCTCTGCGAATAATACAAGATTATATGCATACAACAATTCCTATGGGCACATCACTCTAAATTCCTATGATAACACTTCTAGCACCATTATGAAATGCAAAGGACTAAGAACAAAGTTTAAGTTTTTTAAGAGTTTCTAAGTAGCTTCATTGGATTCATTGCTACTAAAAATAGCCACATGCAAATTTTTATGACCATGATACAAATAGATAGTTAAAATAAAAACAAGTATTGCGGGTAAAAATTAATTGGGCATAATTCGGGAACCGCTTGGAATTAGAAACGCCCCAATTTTGGTAACTTCAATATTTTTATAAGATTTTGCTGTGGTGAAAAAATCAGTAACTGAGACTTAGGGTTGAATTTTTCAAAAAATTGGATGCTTTCACAGGGAATTACCCATTTTAGAATATTTGCCTATTTTTGAGCATGATTTTTTTAGAGCATATTGGTTCTGCTCCATCTTTTCCCGAGACAAGAAATCACGTAATGGTAAGTGTACATATTTTTTTTTGTTATTTGATACTAGCAGTGCTAAATCAATAAATGTTAGAGTGTATTTACCTTCACATAAGGAGTCGAGAATATATTTCAATATAAAATAATACAACGTTTTAAACTCACCAGTTCATAAAACAGTTATGTTTAAAGACACGAAATTAAATATTAGAACAATAGATGTTTAAGAACATTCGAATGGAATGTTAATGATTCTTTTGTAGCACTTAAATAAAATCCTCTATCAAAAATTTATTGAAGTTAATTTTGATAAGGTTTTGATTTGGTAACTACTGTCTCGATTGAATTATCCTCTACTGTTCAAATATTATTAATAATGAAATAAAAAGAGGCGAGATAAAATATGAAAAAATAGGCATGAATTTCACATAAAATTTCGCCTCAACGTTCGGCCCAAGAATCGGCACGAAATTTATGCGTAGTCAGCAAAAAAAAACCTTGCTCACTATAGAGAATTTTTCGCGTTATTGCCAAATGAGCTCAAGCTGCAAAGCTCGCTACGCTCGCTATTTTGCTTTAGCAAAAATTACTTCCCCTATATAGGGCAAACTGTTTGTTTGTAGCGAATGGCAATAATAGGGGACATGAACATATGTAAGAGAAGTATACCCTGAAAGTCGAACGGATGATCCATTCAAATTCAATTTTATAATGAAGTGACCTAACACTCTTCCCAACAACCCAACAACCAGGACTTACGGAGAGTATAGAGGATGTTGTAGCCTTAATCGCACTGCAAGACTGAGTTTTACTTATTTTGTTGGAAGGATGAGAAATTTAATAATAATAATTTATAAATTAATATTTATTTATTAGGAAAAATAATTTACAATCCATAACAAGCCCTTTCTTCAGGAAACCTGATTTCTAAAAATTAGGCAAATATAGTATAGTATATATAATATTTATTATTATTATTTATTATAGTATATTATTTAAGTTGCGAGTCAATTTCCAAGTCTTCAAATTTGAAGCATCCGAATACCGAGCTGTGTAATAAATCCTTTATCAAGATTTTTCCGTTGTATTTTCCCTACAGAAGAAAGTGAAAGAAATAAACCATTATCGAAAAAGTTAATTTAAATTTTAGTGAATGCAAAAGGATCGAAAGGCCATCCTTATTGAAAATAAATATTTCATGTACGGTTAGACTTCTTTTCGCTCTGCCTACCCTTATTGCCCCACAGGCTGGCAATTGCAAGAGGAGATACGGTTTCATAATTGTACATATCTAATCTAGTTTTAGAGTTTTTATTGCGAAAGCAAAAAATCGACCATAGCGAGCTTGGCAGCTGGGGTTCTTTTGGCAGTAACGCGAAAAAAATTCTCTATTGTAAAGCAAAAAGTTCGTGCCTAAATTGTGCTTACTACACAGCAGAAAGTTTGTGCTTAAATTCGGGCCTAAATTCTTGCCTATTTTTTTCATATTTTCATATTCTGTGTTATTTTTTCATAATGTAAATATCTATTGTTTTAATATTTAATTTCGTGTCTTTAAACAAGAGTGGTAAGTTAAATTAAATTCATTTTTAATTGGAATATATTTTAAATTAATAACAATATATATATATATATATTTTTTTTCATTGTATACGATATATGTATACTATATACCATAAATTTTTTTGTATAATCTATTTCTCCTATAGATTAACCCAATCAAAATTAATTTCAATACTGTCAACAGAGAATTTATTTCGATATACAGCTATATTGTTTATTAATCACTAGTAGTGTAAGAAAATGTTTTGCTTGTTGAATGAACTCTGTTGAAGTTTTCTTCTATCAACAATTACCATGTACCATTTTTAACTTAGGTTTGCCAACAAGCTTTTCATGCTTTCGCCAGCCTTTTGTATTGATTTGCTATATTTTTATTATCAATTTCTAATTTTTTAGTCTAAAGCCACATCAGTCTAATTTTTTTTCTTCAATTGTTGATTGGCTTAGAACGATAACATTTTATTTATTTCACTAAACCGATAAAGGAGTATTTTAAGTCCCTTTCAGGAAAGAGGGATCGGAAACCTGCAACATCTTAAGAAATTTCTTCGCCTAGCAAAACTTAAAGTAAGTAGCATACTCACATTCTATAACTTTCAGTGACTTTCAATACATTCCCAAGAAAATTTTATTTTATTTTATTTTGGTACGCACCCTATTTCCATCCTGGGAATAGCAAATTTGCCGTAACTGGTCTTATATTGGAAAACCATTCAATTATGACATTTACCACTTTTGTGTTTTCAGTTAAATTATTAATTTTTACTGGAATTAAATTAATTCAAACTTTCAGTGGTTTAATAAAAAAGAAAATTTATTTTTCATAAACAGATTAAGGTAGTTAAATAAAGGGGTTTGAGCTATATAATCCCCAATCAGAGTACAAGAAGCGTTTCTTCCTTGTCAGCATTCATCACTTTCTTTGTCAATCAATATGTACAATTGACGGGTTTAGTTTACTCCTTTAGTGGCAGCGTTATTTTTTTCGTTTTATACTTCGAACTAACAGTATGCTTTCTCTATGCCACTCATATTGAGATATTTAGATCAGCTGAAAGAATTTCGATACGCCAATCAGTATCTATATCTGTCGGGTCCTACAAGTACGAAACGAGTCTTCTACTCTGCTTGGGATCACATAGCTCATACCCCTTTGTTTAAATTTTGAATTTTTGGAATTTGAGCGAAAATATCAGCAACGATCTATTTTTTCAATTGAATTACTTATATTGAAATTTTGAAAGAAACAAAAATAAACCTAAACAAGATTTTCAAAAGGTAATACAGCACAAGAATAAATTCTTCCTGATTCTTACTCACAAATATTGAGACCCTTGGTTATAAAGTTTTGTCACTCAAATATCATTTATCTTTTAAAAAAAACATCACTTTATAGGTTTGATACTAAAAACTTACCTAGTTGTCTAAAAATTGACTTACACTAATGAGGAAGTTTGGTATTACTTTCGGAAAGCTGGTATCAAGGTCTTCAGGTAATTTGAATTTCAGCTTTTTGGCTTTCAACTCAATGGAGCACTGTGAATCGCATATTTCTCTAAATATGTCAATTTGTGGAAAGATCTCATTATTGAAAATGAACGGGCTAAATGTAAAATAACATTACGCGTTACTGTATCACTTTCTTTTCCTCTCTCTTTACGATCAAACTACAGCAATTCGAAGCTGTCAAGGATCCAGCATTCTGGATAAAATCTTAATCAAAACTCTAAATCTGTAGGATTAAATAGTCCATGCCACTTTTTTTAACGGTTCATTACCCATCTATATTCTATTTAATGTTATTTACAGCAAAGACAATTTTTATTACTTAGATTCTAACCTAATTACCATCGTGTTGTGACATATTTTTTCACAAGTTTTTTTGTTAAATAAATAGTTTAAAATAAAAATAGGTTGAAATATATAATATGCTGCACATGACTTAAGGAGAATTGCACACAAAATCATCAATCATAAGAATCACTGAAAGTAACATTGCCTCCTTTATAAAGATAGTTAAAATGAATTATGTAATTATCAAATATTAAGGTAAGAGAGAAATAAATTTGGTGAAGCTATCTGTTAAATCAGAGAGGATTTTACGGTGGGTATAGTTTACAGACCTGAATCTCTAACTCAATCTTTACACACCATTCATCCGTAAGTAAAAGAAAGATATGTTTATCCTAAGTGACTTAAATTTTATTCTTTTGGGAAAAAAAAATAATTTAACAACAATAAATGTTCTTAACAACAAAGCTTTCACTCCAAATGGTCTTTTAAATATAAAGAAGCTATCCCCTTGTTTGGTTTAACCAAAATAATTCGCAATCCTATACTGATAAAATCTGGTACCTCTTCCCTACTAGACCACATCCTCATAAATTCTTCCGACAAAATTACCGAGCATGAATCCCTTGAAATTTCTCTTTCAGCTCATCAATCTGTCTTCTGTACTCGTAAACAAATTAGATTTAGAATAGGCACTGAAAAGTGTTGAAGGTTTAGAAACATCCGCAGTTAAAGTAAGGGCCTTTGATTATAAAACTTTAATCGATATTTCATACAAATTTAATCAAAATATTGATGACATTGGTCCCTACAAGAAAGCATAAACTAAAAACAATTCATAAGAGTGGTTTGACAAAGAAGTTGCAGAAAAATATGTTTTACAAAAAGTTTAAAAGGACAAAAACTTATGCAGGCAAAGAACTATTTAACAAGGCTAAAAAAGATGCATTTGGAACATTTAAGAGAAAAAAGAAAATTTTTTACTCGAATAAGCTCCCGAAAACATAGGCAGAACAAAAAACAAAATAATAACAACTTTTTTTTTGATAACTTCCAATTTACTAATGCTTTGCTTATTTTGGAAACCTTTTTGCTAAACTCGTGAATATTTTTCCAAGAGCATCAAATATTTATAATAATGAAACGAATACTAAGTTTTATGGCACATTAAGCATTTCAAATGTTTTGACTTTTCAAGGGTATCTGAGAATAAAATTAAATAAATTACCAGAGTGTGATAAAATATCATCTGTGTTTATCAAAGATGGATGTGCCGCAATTGTGAAGCCTCTTACTCAAATTATGAATCTTTCAATTAGGAGTAATATGTTTATACCAATATCTTTTTTTAATGATTTTATCCAAAATCATTTAAAATATTGATGATGATCAAACCAGGAAATTCATTGAAAACTTGGACAGCATATATAAATTTTAATCAGAATTTCGAGAAGGCTTTTCAACTGATATTTGCATGTCATATCTCCATGAAGAATTGACAAAAGGTTTTGGTAATTATGTTACACTGGAATGAGATTTATTGATCTCCAAAAATTGGAGATACAATAGACCGCAGCATTCAGTTTGAGAAACCAAAGTCTATGCAATTTTTAGAAAATACGGTTTGTTGTTTCGAACTCTATCTTTTAAATAAAACGTTTAATGAGGTTGTGGTAAAATTTAGGGTCTCTCAGAAATTAATCTTCTGTCCTCTTTTGTTTTTATTCAATGTTAATGACTGGTATTTTATTGGCATGTGGCTCAGAGGTAGGTCATACGCTTTATATGCGCTAAGCCTCCTGGTTCGAGCAATGTCGTGGGTGGTCTTCTTTAAATAAGTTCAACTTTCGATAATTTCCCGCCATTCTGATAAATAAATAATAATAATTTAGACCTCAAAAAATCGCTTAAAATAATTTGAAAAAGGGACAAAACAAGTGCATAAGCTTTTGCTTAATTTTTGATTACCATGCCCACGTGACATACTGAATAGTATAGAGCGATAACTGGCTCCCTGTTAATTTGAGAGAGATTCGGTGCGTTGCTATACAATAAACCCAATTTGAAATATATTTCTGAAGTTTTTAAAGTTTATGAAAATAGAATAATGCCTTTGAATATTTAAAGATATTTATACACTTTTTCACTTTAACAGATGCTAAATTTCTTCCACTAAAAAATTTTCTTTTATTCATATTCATAGGATTTTTTTTTTATCATCTTTTCGTTCTTTTTTTTGGACTGACCAACCGACCAACCGACCGACCGACCAACCGACCGACCGACCGACCGACCGACCGACCGACCGACCGACCGAGTGACTGACTGATTGACTGACAATTCCCAGATTACGTTGTTAGAAGTTTAAATCTAATAAATTTCCACCATCGCTAAAAGCTTCTTTTATTCTTGAGTCTGCAGCATCTTTAAATTAGATATTGCACATGTTAGAAATATTTTTACAATCCAAGTTACTATAGTAATTTTGTTAACTGTACCTAGTAAGTTTGATTTGATGGTAAAAGTTTTGTTAGAACTGTTAATTAAAATTAAATTTGACAGATTCCATTATTGAAGCTGTAGTAATTCGGTTTGGTATTAAAAACTTGTGACCGTTGATCCGATATTCCATAACTTTCAATCCTAGTTCATGCGGTATGCTGCTGTCTAAGCTTATAATATTACATAAATTGTATACTTGTTGAAGTTTTCTGAGGAAATCCCACAAGTCGTCTTTAATGTAATGTAACGTAAGTCCTTATTTTTTTTTCTAATGTCCTGTAATCTAGATGTTTTGTAATAAGTATATTAATATAAATTTTTTTTTTGTTATTATTATTATATATTATATATATATATTTTCCTCTACAACCAAACTATATCATTACAGAAAATAAAACGTCTTATAAAGTAGTTAAGAAACAATAACAAATATAATATAATGGTAATTAGGAGGAAGTCGCTTGCATAGCATTAAGCTGACCAAAGGGAGTAGTGACTCCGAGAAACATTTATGAAATAATTTTTCGATTGTAAGTAAGTAAGTAAGTATTTATTCACTATCAATAAAAAATTTACAAAATAAATGTTAAGAACGTCGCTTAAAAAAAAGAAAAAAAAATTACTGCATACCACATTATTTTAAACAACAGGTATTGATAGCAGGGATAAGCACAATAAAAGCCAAGGCTTTTTTTTCATTGTGGTCCCTCGATGGGTAGGGGGTGATTAGTTCAAATATATAAAGTACTTATTTAATTTCTATCTAATT